>VMBQ01003004.1:7737-55228 GCA_007657795.1 Dreissena rostriformis
ATCCTTGACTAAGCGTTACTCTTTCCTTTGTTAGCTTAACTCTTTCAGTGCTGGAACCGAATTTTGAAGGCCTTTGCAAACAGTTTGGATCCAGATGAGACGCCACAGAACGTGGCGTCTCATCAGGATCCAAACTGTTTGCTATTCGAATAGTGGTCTTAGAAAAAAAATCAAAGAAAATGCTTATTTTACAAATTCAGCAGACGACATTTTAGCAGACGACAATTTTCCCAGCATTCAAAGGGTTAACAAAATCCCGGGGAAAGTCCTTTACAAGATATAACATACTCATATACTACACATGTTGTGGACACGGCAGAATGTTCAGTTTTCAGTGTCAGAATGTTATTGTGTCTCAAAGAATAATTATTTAAAATATGTCTGAAAACATAGAATATGTTACAATTAATATTTGTAAGAAATCAACAAAATCAACAAAACTTGCACATTTTTCATAGAACGATATTGTCCTTTGTGGGGATATGCAAAGTACGAGGACCATAACTCTTTTGATCACCCTTCACCAATATGGTGACAACTCTAGTAGTTAAAAATGAAATCAAATATCCAAACATCTTTAATTAAAACTTTGTTTGTGTGACTTTTGCTTGTGAAAAAGGTTGATTTTTGACATGTACTTGTCCTTAAGTACATTTTTTTCATTAAGTTTTACAATGAAAGGTCTGAGGTGATGAAACAGTTGTAGTTTATCCATTTATTAATAAATTATGAATAAAAGATGTTACTTATGAAGAACTTATATGGTATCTTAGGGGGGAGTTTAAAAAAGAAAATTTTCAAGTTTAAAATGGAAATATGGACCAGAACTATTATTTGAAGTCTTATAAAAGTGTTTTATCTGATAATTATGGTAATTCTGGAGTGAAGTGACGGTTTGATGAATATTGACCTTAGTCAGACAAAAATGGGTCTTATGCCATATGCAGCGAGCATAATCTCAAGACCAGTCTGCGCATCTGCCCAGTCTGGTCAGAAGCTACCCTGTCAACTAATGAGAAGAGACCATTAAACCTAGTGAGACTTTATAGCGGGCTCCTCATTAGCTCCTGACCAGATTGTGCGACTGCCCGATTGCGCAGGCTGGGTTGGAGCCTCCTTAGCTTCATTTGGCATAAGACCCATTTTCGCATGACCTTAACCTATTTCCATCACCTATGAAATTGTTTGCTTTATAAAAATGTGTTCATGTCTTATGAATTATTTATCCCTTATTTAAAAAATCAATTTTACCTCTTTGCCCAAAACAGAAAGCCCCAAGGTAAAAATGCTGGAGTAAATTGCCTTTGAAGGCTTCAGTCAGAAAAGGCATTTATCACAGTAAGTGCATCAGTATTGAAGAATGACAGTCTGAAAAAACCTGCACAGATAAGGGGGCTCACTTGGTTTGAAAGTGAAGTGATGGGAAAATGTACCCCTCTGTTTACTTATACCCTTAAAAAAGAGCAGGGCCCAGTGGAGTGCTCTATTAATTGATCCTCCTCGGATAACTGGGTTTAATGCATTTGCGTAAATTGTCGTCCCAGATTAGCCCGTGCCGTGTGCTCAGGCTAATCAGGAACACCACTTTCTGCTTTAATTGAATTTTTTGTTAAAGAAAGTCTCTACTAAACAAAAATCTAATTTAGGCAGAAAGTGTTGTCTGACTGCAGACTGCAAACTGCATAGGCTAATCTGGGATGACACTTTACGCACATGCATTAAGCCTTTGAGCGCTGGAACCGGATTTTGAAGGCCTTTGCAAACAGTTTGGATCCAGATGAGACGCAACAGAACATGGCGTCTCATCAGGATCCAAACTGTTTGCTATTCTGATAGTATTATTTGAAAAAAATCAAAGAAAATGCTAATTTTAGAAATTCAGCAGATGACATTTAAGCAGACGACAAATTTCCCAGCATGCAATGCATTAAGCCCAGTTTTCTTAGAACGGGCCTCAATTGATTACAATTTTCAATGCCATTTCTCTGAATGGATGCCGGTGCAAATAGGGCTGTCATAAATTTTATTTGTGTGTCAATGTTAGGAATATTAATATTTGTCATATCCTGCTTGATTAATGATAAGAAAATGGGACGATCTAATAATTTCTCACGTGATGCAGTCACAGCTTTGTGGCCTGAACAGATGTTATCAAGGTGATGTCTTGAAATTATTATGCATTTTAATGCTTTATTTTCATTTGTTAATTCATCGCCAGTTAAATTGCCATTTATTGCCTTTAAATCTTTTGTTGATGAGGAAGATATGAATGTTATTCAAATGAAGATCAGCGAAGATCAAATAATCTTAAATAATATATGTGTTTTTTTTGTAGGCAATCCACATTAATCTATAAATAAAAATAGACAATTATCTATATTTTTCCAAACTTTGATAGTTTATATTAATCTGACATCATAAAATTGTTAATAATTGAAATTAATGCATTAAAAAAATCATGGGAATTTTATGTTGTGGGAATTTACCGTGCTTCATGAAATAACAATTTGGCTTTATGTGACTATCAAGGGTTATTTACGTAAATATAGACACGCTTGAAAAATTCCATGTTTTGATGAAAAATAAATATACTCAACAAACAAACTATTCCAGTAGGCATTAAAATCAAACATGAATTATGTATTTGGTTTAATTAACATTTATCCATGAAATACCCTGGAGAGCACAGTAAAAGTACATGTAGCTGCCATTTGAACGGAGGCCTTTAACCACAAAGGGGCATATAGAAACGGTATGGTGTATTAATAGGCCAGAGGCAAGGGCCTTGTATCACAAACATACTTAAGTCAATATGTATGTCTATGTATGTCTTATATTGCAGACATTGTATGGGCCTTGTTCCCACAAAGCAGAATCTTGCCCTCGCAGACAAAGTCAACGCATCATCATTTTGCAGGTAAGAAACACAGGCTTAAAACTTTGAAGTTTGAAACATGTTTATAATGGTGCTACTTTTTTTGTTCTGGATCATTGACAAGTTGTATACGTTTACAATTTTTATCTATCTATTGAAATATTGTCTGCTAAAATGCAATTGACAACATGACAGACAAAGAGAAATCAGATATTCATACAATGCAAATACACACAAATGCAGGGGTTTTCAAACAATTATTTAGACATGTTGCAGTCAATCTTATGATACCCAGCTGACGGCGGAGCGATATAGTTTTGGCGTTGTTAGTTCATCTGTATGTCCTTATGTCCCCAACTTATCAGGGCTATGTGTCAGAAACTATATAAGATATCAACATGGAACTTCATGGGTATATAGATATTCATGACAGAAGTGTCATGCACAAGAACCACAACCATACACTTAAGAGTTATTTTCCTTTGTTGTTTTTGTATGATGAAATATTTCAGGGCTATATCTCAGATACGATACAATATATCAACATGAACTTCATGGGTGTATAAATGTCAATAAAGAGAAGTGCCATGCACAAGAACCATAACCCTACACTTTCTCAATTACATGTATCAGTNATGTTACAGATAGGAGAATTTCTATTTTTCATATTTTTAACCAAAAGCGTATATCGCCCTTTCTTTACATAAAATAGAGAGGGGGAAGCGACCAAATTCACTAAGGACAGCATAGTTTGGAGTCTGCAGTTTGACGCCGAGGAGGTTTTTCAAAAATCGCACATGTAATTTATCCACATATTTTATGTTATAGACACCCCAGATTTCGGAGCCATACAGGAGAATTGCAACGACCATGGCGTCAAATAATGAAAGCTTGGTTTTAATGTCTAAGTGCACTCTATAAAAATAGATAATAAGCTACAATAGGCTTTAAGAGCTTGGTCATGTCACATTTTAATAGCGTTTTTCATGTTTCCTGTGTAGGTAAAATTTATGCCCAAGTAAGTAAAATCATCAACAGTTTCGATGCTTTTTCCATTAATATTTAAGTTTATTTTAGAATTTACAACTGTTTTACGTTTTTCAAAAACACATATTTTTGTTTTATTGACATTTATTTTCAAGCCCCATTTTACTGAATACGACTATTTAAAAATGATGATGACTTGAGATTGAATCGGACATTGATGGGGTTCTTAAATTTACCGAAACAAAAGTGCGCTACTTGTCACCGTTTAAATAAACACAATTCGAGTAAATAATAAAAAATATTATATAATGATGATTATAAACTTCGAAAGTTTAACATGTATTCATTGTGCCAATACCATAACAATTGAGTTTTTTTTTTAATTTACGGTTGTTCGTTTGAAACCTGCCTGGTGGACAGGTTTCAACAATTCCAATTCACGCTAAATATAAACTCAAATTCGTATGGACGGTATGGTCTAACTTGCAGGATTCGGAGCGAATTAACTGCATTAAATAACTATCAGAATCCTGAGCAAATTAACGGCAGTCCAGCGGCATTCCAGACGATTAATACTGCATTCACATCGATATCCATGAGGTCAAAATAACGCAATAACAAATGTGCGGGATGTAATATAGGTTTTGATTATTGTCCGACCATGTCAAGTACAAATGTTATATAATTGTTCAAACCGGTTCCAACACATAATACATTTTATAATATGTGTCATAATACAATTAATATCCATATATAATACGTGATCTTTTATTTAAGCCTGTGCGGATTTGGCAATCCATGATTTTCTCGTACATGCATCTTTATAGCGGTTTTCTGCTCAATGATTCTACATTTACAAGAATAACAAACTTCGTTAACAAAAAATTCAGTCACTCACATGTATATGCTGCAAGATGCTGGAGCACATCATTGTCAGCAATGTCATGGGACAACTGGAAAGAAACAACATCCTTACCGAGTGCCAACATAGTTTCAGAAGGCGACGGAGCTGCGAAACACAACTCCTAACCTTGTCAGATGAACTAATGAAGTCCCTCGACAAAGGTAAACAACACGGCCTAGTCATCCTGGACTTTAGTAAGGCGTTTGACAAGGTCCCCCACCAGCGTCTGCTGACAAAATTACACCACTATGGTAAACGCGGCAAGACGTTGGAATGGATCCGAGCCTTCCTGACTGACAGAACGCAGAGAGTTGTGGTAGATGGTGCAACCTCAGATCCTGCCCTAGTAGTTAGTGGAGTGCCTCAGGGGAGTGTGCTTGGACCGATCCTCTTCCTGGTATTCATAAATGACCCCCTTAGAGTCTCATCCAAGACAAGACTCTTTGCGGACGACTGTGTGGTCTACAGAGAAATAGACTCTGATAGCGATTGCGACCATCTCCAGGAAGACCTCCATCGGTTGTGGCAATGGGAGAAGCTTTGGGGAATGTCTTTCCACCCTGAGAAGTGCAGCATCCCGCGAGTATACAAATAACGATCTCCAATACTGCACAACTACACCCTCAAAGGTCATATACTTGCCAGTGAATAAACGTCAAAGTACCTCGGAGTGGAACTGACCAAGGACATGTCTTGGAAGCCTCACATCCAGAACGTAACACGAAAAGGGAACAGCACGCTTGGATTCCTCCGCAGGAATCTAATGATAGGCAACGAGAATGTAAAAAGTGATGCCTACTTGTCCCTCGTTCGCCCACACCTGGAATATTGTATCACGGTCTGGAATCCATACCAGAAGGACCAGATTCACGATCTGGAGATGGTCCAGAGAAGGGCAGCCAGGAATGTGACGAACCGCTACCATAACACCATGACGAACCGCTACCATAACACCAGCAGCGTCACATCCATGATTGATCACCTGCAGTGGGAAACCCTGGAGTCACGAAGGACCAAGGCCCAGCTGACGATGACCTACAAAATAAATGACCTTATAGACATCTCAGCAGCAAAATATCTCTACCCAGGCTCAAGCAGGACCCGGTCAAGCCATTCCATCAAGTTCCTGCCGATCTCCACATCAACAACCTATTACAGGCATAGCTTTCCCCCCGGAATAATACCGACCTGGAGCAGCTTACCAGCCTCTGTTGCCGAATCCCCTGACTTGGTTTAATTTAAGCAAGGGTTAGCGCCATTTAGTTTGTAATCAAGTCGCCAGTGCCAGCTACAAAGTAACNTAACGATCTCCAATACTGCACAACTACACCCTCAAAGGCCATATACTTGCCAGTGAAGAAACGTCAACGTACCTCAGTGTGGAACTGACAAAAGACATGTCCTGGAAGCCTCACAACCAGAAAGTAACACGGAAAGGGAACAGCACACTTGGATTCCTCCGCAGAAATGTAAGGATTGGAAACGAGAATGTAAAAAGCGCTGCCTACTTTTCTCTCGTTCGCCCACACCTTGAACATTGTAGCACGGTCTGGAACCCATACCAGAATGACCAGATTCACAAACTGGAGATGGTCCAGAGAAGGGCAGCCAGATATGGGTAAACCGCTACCATAACACCAGCAGCGTCACATCCATGCTTGATCATCTGCAGTGGGAAACCCTGGAGTCACGAAGGACCAAGGCCCAGCTGACGATGATCTACAAGATATCAAATGATCTCATAGACATTTCAGCAGCGAAAAACCTCTTCCCAGGCTCAATCAGGACCCGATCAAGCCATTCCATCAAGTTCCTGCCTATCTCCACATCAACATCTTATGACAGGCATAGCTTTTTCACCGGAATAATACTGACATGGAACAGCATACCAGCCCCTGTTGCCGAATACCCTGACTTGGTATCCTTCAATCAGGGGTTAGCACCCTTAAGTTTCTAATCAAGTAAACACTTATTTTTAGGGAATAAGATATCTACGGGAAGAAATTATTACTCAAAACCAAGGTTAAGGTCCCTGTCAAAACGCAATAATTATCTGGAAAGTAATTACATGCTAATAAATTATGTGTGAAGAACGAAGGTCACATCGTGCTTATTCGCCTACACAGTTGCGATTTTATTAATTTTTAAAAGCGCCTGTGGCATTTCCAGTTTGTCCATAGGTATTCAGTAAACACCACATTGTGAATACAAATTAAACAAGAATTGACTAAACTGATGCATGCATGCATGCTTCTGAATTGACGTTGGTCGGCGTAGCGGTCAACGGCTTTAACACGCACATTGATGGTTTTTATTGAAGATTCGTTAGGGTGTGCCTTGTTCCATCAATCGTTTACAATACTTGTGTTTATGAATTAATGAATAAATAATTGACCATTCCTTAGCAGCTAGATTGACTGTTCACTTCAACGAATCCCCACCTTAACTGACTTATGCCAAGGTAGGACAGACATGCCTGGGTTTGATTCCGCAATAAAGTCTACACAACCATTTCTGGATGACTTAGTCTTTTTAGAGGGGACATAACTCTTGAACGAAAAGAGTCATTAAGTCGAAACCCAATTTTCTTATTGATAAACTTCATACAAAAAACATATAGTTTTCAACCGAATGCCTGTAAACACAGAAGACGCAGCCAAAAGTTAATAATAATATATTGCTTTCTCAGACAAAACGATGAGCTATGTTCCATAAAAACTGTATAATGTACATGCCATGCGTGTGTAGTAGAAGATGAACTCTACTGTTGTCATAGAGACTTTGTTTGATCTGTAAGTCCATATAGTATGATAAATAACTTACACAAAGTATACCGTTATGGATTATTTATTAACATTCAACAATTAATAAATAGCACATAGNCATTAACACTTTGACGTGCTTGTCACGGTTGGCCCATAAGGGCTGTTAAGACAAGGAATACGAATACGAATACGATGGCATTTGGTACAGGGGTTAATTGTACATCCAATACACAACAAAATACAGAGACGCATATCAACAAAACATATGGCCCATTCCATTTAAACACTTAAATTTCGATCATTTGCAGAAATTGTCATTTGTAGAAACATCTAATGTCATTCAGCAGCCCATTGATTAACACTGCTCTTCTATTAAACGAGTGCCAAAATCTTAAAGATCTGTATCTACATGTAAGCCAAGAAAAAAAGAGTATGAAATCATATTATTTTTTTTAAATTGTAAACGTGGAACATTTAGATTGAGAAGACACGTACAAACAGAATTAAATTGATAAAAAAGTATTCCAAATCTGAAATGCAAAACACAAAAGCAATATTACTTTATAAGTGTATAAACATCTTCTTGTTTCAAAGTCAATTATTGTTGCTACAAATCAAATGTACATGTGAGTGAAAAAGTGTGTTTAGATTATGAATTACAAAATAAGTTAATTGTAATTATTAACATACAAAAATGTATGTTTTGTCTTAATTATTGATTAAACTATAATGCTTTGGTTAAACAGAATCATTCAAACACGGCTTATAATAAATAATAATAAATACACATAAATAAAAATAGAAACAAATAATAATTCAAACAATCATCGTATTAAATGCAGAAGAACAAACAATGACGAACATGTGAACTTACAATAATTGTAGAATCACGTGTCTGAGTCTATAGCAGAGTGTTCCCACAGAAAAGCAAGAAGACAACAGAGTCCCTTTAATACTGATTACATAATATTCCGCTTCTAAAAGAAGTTTTATGTAAACAAAACAAAAAATATATAAGAATTGTTTAAATAAAGGAATAATTAAACTCCAGAAACATTATCAGTAGAGACATTTTTGTTATTAGTATGATATGATAAAGTTGGTATTTCAACAAATTACAAATTGGCACAAGATGACAAACATGTACACATAACACAAGCAAAGTAACATTAAACAAATATAATCTCATGTAGACATAATACAAAACAGGCTTCCATGATGTACGGTACACTACGGTTGTTTATAAAATAGATATGTCCCGTTTAGGTCCGGAGACTTTAAACCAAGAAAATGACCTAAATCTATAAACTACAATTGCTAATTGTTAGCGTTATGTAAATAACTGAGATTGCAAAGAAATAAACTTTGTTAGACACTAAATACCAACTACCACAAGAAACAGTGGGTGTACTGCGAAATTTAAGTATCTGAAATAGAGTTGTACAGCAATACACCAGTTTTAATCTTAACCATCAATAAGTGTTAATGCTGAGATACACATTATGGCCCCATTTCCCTCAGCTCCTTATGCACATTTTTAACGTGCATACACCATTTTTAATGTATTGAAGATTTCTCTATTTTATTGAAATCTGTTACAATTTATTTACAGTGTGTACCTCTCAATATATTCCAACTTACTATTAAATTTGTGTACATTTATACACATGCATTATTACATAAAATGACAATATGTGCAAATATGTAAGAACTACGCACGTAGCTTAGTAAAATAGGCCACACAAGTCTTAATGAGTGCAATCTAATCTACCAAAAAGGTTCTGATTAAAATTGTATATATATATATATATATATATACAATGTCAAAACACCCAAAAGTGTTTTGTACATTCATTCAAATTAAGCATGAGCTGCCACACAATTGTGTTAAAAACAACAAATTTCAATCAGAATGTTGAAGACCAGGAAGCACATTTGTGTCACGTTCTCAGAAAACTGGTCATAATGCTTGTGCGTAAATTGTCATCCCAGATTAGCCTGTGCAGTCCGCACAGGCTAATCAGGGACGACAATTTCCACTTTTATGGAATTTTTCGTTTAAATGATGTCTCTTCTTAGTGAAAATCTTGTTTAGGCGGAGAGTGTCGTCCCGGATTAGCCTGTGCGAACTGCACAGGCTAATCTGGGATGACACTTTACGCACAAGAATTTTGCCCAGTTTTCTCAGAACACGCCACATTTATCAAACAAGTTGTCAATCAAAAGCACCGCATCATCACCAAAACAAACTCTGCATTACTTCACTTACTGGCCAATATTTAGAGAACATAAGAGAAGTAACAAAATGATCAGCAAAAAACAAAACAAATTACACTGATTGCTAATCAACATATGTAACTGTATACCATCATTGGATAGGTCCTCATTACTTGTACATAAACTAGTAAATGAAAAATTTAAAACAGAAAAAAGCAAAAAAGCTAACAGATCAGTAGAGACATAAAATGTACACTGATTGCGAACCAAACAAAACAAAGTTACATGACTCTCTTAACAACAAGTAAATGGAAATGACCACCAAAAATGAAAAGTGGTGTTTAAGCATCAATGTAAACAAACGTATACAAGTTGCTGTCTTGTGTAATATGTAATGAGTTTATACTTATAATAATTTTTTTAAGCATTATTGTTGCTATTTCATACATTCATCTTTCAGTAGTTAAAATGCCAAATATTGAGGAGCATCAAATTGAATTGATAAACATACATGGAATATATTAATATTGGTAAAATGGTTAACATTAAATTTAGTTTTCAGTGTGCAAAAATGATCTTTTAAAAATCATGGCCTCTATATCCTACATGAACTTCCTTTGACTTGTTTCTATAAAAGATTAATAACAGAATTAGTGACATCAAAGAGGTCAAAAGTACTTCAATAAGAATGGGTGTGACTTTGGAAACATGTCAGTGGAGGTTAATACCCAACTCCCTTTTATTGGCTGAGTTCGTTAAATCTCTTTACTTTAAAATAAATGCTGAAAAGATGAGAACTGTAAGTTGAACCAAATCTGAATTAATAAAAAGGAAAATCACATGCCTGTTTAGTGACATATGCTGTTTACTAGTATGTTTAATAAGAAAACAGATCAAATTGATATACTGAAGCTGTTTCTGTTTCTATGTAAACATTTTCTTATACTATTTAAACATACATCCTTCTCAATCTCTATTAAACTCTGTGGTCATAAATAAGCTTATTGTTACATATAAGGGAAGGATAACAAATTAGTTAATGGTCACAAATTAGCTATGGTCCTAAATAAGCTAATGGTCACAAATTAGCTATTGTCCTAAATAAGCTTATGGTCACAAATTAGCTATGGTCCTAAATAAGCTTATGGGCACAAATTAGCCAGTGGTCACAATTTACCAGAAGGTTTCAAATAAGTCAATGGTCAGAAATTACCGGGTAGCTAATGGTTACATATAGGTCAATGGTCAGATAATAGCAAATGGTCACAAATCAGCAATTGGTCACATTAGCAAATGTTAACAAATTAACCAATGGTCACACATTGGCCAATGGTAACTAATTAGCAAATCTGGCTACATTTTTTTAAATATTAAGACTCGTAAAGAACCAAAATACAAAGAATGTCTTTGTTCTATGGTACATTTGGCTACATTAAATGTTGTTCCAGGGGGAGCCCTGAATAGAACCAATCCAATCAGCACAATTCATGTTACATGCATATGCATATTTTAGCAACAATTACTTTGGGCTAAGTTCAATCAAATTAGCACATAGAAAACAAGTAAATGATATGATATGAGTCGGGTTCTGAGAAAACTGGGCATAAATAATGCATGTGCGTAAAGTGTCGTCCCAGATTAGCCTGTGCAGTCCGCACAGGCTAATCAGGGACAACACTTTCCGCCTTAATTTGATTTTTGCTAAGAAGAGACTTAATTTTAATGAAAAATGTCATAAAAGCGGAAATTGTCGTCCCTGATTAGCCTGTGCGGACTTCAAAGGCTAATCTGGGATGACAATTTATGCACATGCATTATGCCCAGTTTTCTCAGAACGCGACACATGTAAAGCACCGGGATTGATAACATACAAGTCAATACATAAAATATGCGCACAACTAAATTGAGAATTCATAATTTTGATGTAAGAAGTAAAGTAAATTCAACCCAACAGTATTAATTGGTAGTTTCCATAATTGTCAAATTCAGAGCGTGGAATTAAAATGTAAAAGATTTCTTCACATATGTCGCCAATATAGCCATTTAAATGTACATTTGTATCTCATTTTATTGTGTTATGCATAAAACATATTTTTTTTTATCTTATAGCACTTTAATTTTATAGACACATGCCACAATAATTTAAAGGAAAATCAGAATAAAAAAGTTACTGCCCACATAACTTATTCATCACATGGGAAAGATATTCAGTACGCCTCATTCTCAAATAATAACAAATAGTTTTAAATGGTTTTTACACACTTAAACTTATGAAAGTTATATAATAAAAAATACCCTAAATTAATAGGGAAAAAAATCAATCATCGTTCTTAAAAAACGAAAGCATTTTTCTCAGAGGGCCAAGATTTCCTGACTTTAAGTTTTCACTCAACCACACTTCTCTCGGTGCCCTGTAGACATCAGAAAAGTTATCGAAACTACAGGGCTGATTGTCAACGAATCCATGGCTTTCATTGCTAGTATAAACTTCATCACTTTTAGTTCCATTTGAATCGCTGTTAGTACAATTTTTAGAAACACCATTCGTAATCCTCGCTGTTTCCGATGTGTCGTTTTTGGCTGTTGTTCTTCTATGCTTCAGAAAATGTTCATCTTTCGAGGCTGCATTACCATTACTCTGACTGTAATATGTATCTGCAGAGTGACTCTTCACTAAACTACATTTAGCCACATTACTTTGGGTAGCAAATCCGTTATAAGAATTACTCCCCTTAATGCTNATATGGCTTGCGACCCTGAGATCCTGAATTCAATCATCAATCAGGAAGCATTCTCTTAATCTTTCCTAAGCAATCAAATACTTCCTTTAAACGAAAAATATCAGAAAAGTGAAAAGTGTTGTCCTTGATTAGCATGTGCGGACGACACTTTACGCAAATGCATTAAACCCCCTTATCACATATCAATTAGACACCTACCAAGCGAGTGACTCCTGGGCTTTGCTGGTTCTATCAACTGTTGCGGCGTAGCCTCACAACTAAATGGCAAGACATCTGGTTCCTGAATGCTGACAACCTCTTGAAGTGATGGTCCGGGGCAGTCCCGCATATACAACCTTAATTCGCCACCTTTGGATTTCTTTTTCTTCTTCTTTTTACCAAATTCGAAGAACTGGGAATGAAGAAGAATGAAAATGGCTGCACCAATCATAAAACTTTATTTTTTAATTTCTCTGATCACTTGTAAAGAAAAATTGATTATCTACAACCTACACATATCCTCTATTTATTTACATATCAACAATGACAAAGAATGCAATATGTTACCCATACCTGTTTGGAGGTGTCTGTGGAATGCCTGTGCTGGTCTCTACCTGCTACTGATGCTGAAGAGCAAACAGACAGAATTAATACAATGCACTCATAATGATATTATAACCATAAGGAACTTAAATTGGAAAAACACATAGTATTTGCATTATTCTGTTAAGTCGATCAAATGTTAAGGCTCTCTTAAGATAAAGATTAAAAAGGAACATCATTAAGATTCTCAGAATACAATGATCTAATTTTGCAACTTGTATTGAAAATAAGAACCAACATGAATATTTATAAGTTAATTTGCATAATATTGGGTTCTGCGGAAAACGCAACACAGGTCATGAGGGGATTATCCAATCAGATTGCAGCATTTATGTGAAAATGCAAAAAGTTGTAATTATTAATCCAGCAACATCAGAAGAGCACAGCAACACTAAAGCACACTCATTGAGCCATTCAAAGCCCTGACAAGCTAGACAAAGTATGTAGAGCATTTTACCTACAATTCACAAGCTAGAAAATATGATAACTGGAAACTGTTATGTTATTTGTATCTTCAGTTATAATAAATTTGAAAATGTGTTGAAAATGACATTGGATGGTAGAACGACAATTCGCATCCCCACCACTTCAGAAATAACTATGCTGATAGCACAACAGCAACACACGAAGAGGTTTGAATGCAGTACACAATGTTCAAATAAGTGGAATCTTTTGTACTTTATATATTATTATATTGCATAAAACCGAATTAAAACATGCCATTGATGTAAAATGGCGAGACAGTTTTCGACAATGAAAGATGATGGTAAAACACAGCATAGACCACAGTGTCATGAAAATTAGTCATCCAAATTGTAAAAAGTGTAAAGGATTTTAATTTAGAATCAGTTTTGATAAGCCCCAGTGGACTACAAATAAAAGATTGTTGCATTTTCTAAAAAAAAAAAANTCACTGTTATCACAAAAATCCTCAAAACGTACTATCCTCCCCTCCTCGATACCCAAAATTTTTCTGTTGAATTATAAAAACAAAACAAAAAACTTCTATGTGCCAAAACAAACAGTACCTATTACAGTGTGTAACCCACACATTTTGAAAGCCAAAATAATGAAATTCATCCCACAAAACACCACCAATATTTTCAAGACACTGGGTTCCCAAAACCAAAGCAGTTGAAAAACCAGTCACACCTAAAGCCGTTTCACTGCAAAACCTCTGCAATCCAGCACCTCCTCCGTGGAGAGTATCCGCCAGTTTCTTCGACGGAGTAGCGGGCCCTGACAGGGAATTCCTTCTCAGGATTGGCTGGCTCCCGGAAGGCATTGCGGGCATCTTGTCAATGAGGGATTTCAGTTCTGGAGGCAAGGGAACCGGCTTGTGACGACGAAGGTGTAGGAAGAGAGCCATTGCTAGGATTGCGAGAATTTCGATGGAGGTCCAAATCATCTGTCGGTCCGTCACCTGAAATTAGGAAATTATATCTATACTGGTCAGCGAGTATTTCTCGGACGAAATATAGGGTTTTTCTTGAAATACTCCCTTAATAATAAGGAATATCGCATGAAAAATGTATTGATACATCCTGGGTTCATCATCTACACGCAAATGTGAACAAAACATGTGTTTGATGTGCGCATGCGTATGTACATGGGCAGTATCTGGGGTCATTAAAGGGAGGTAATTTTGTACTGTGCAGAAGTATTAACTGGACATTTGACATGATTTGTATAATTTAAGTAATTGGAAAAAAATAAGAGTTAAAATGATACTTTTCTCAACAGAAACGTTAAATTGACGTAAATACATTAATTATATGGTGCTATTTGTAGTCTTTTGCGTGTGTAAATAGAGTTATAATGTGTTTCCAATATCAGTGCAAATGAGATCTATAAATAAACATGTATATTTATAGATTTTTGCGCAAACACAAATATCCTTTTTCAGGGGAGAAAATCCAAACAGTGAATTTATATTGTGAAATGAGATTTGTTTATATTTCATTAAAATGTTTAGTACTAAGTTCATTTTGCGAGTAATTCAGATATCTGTATACAACAAAGTGTGTCGAGTTTTAATATAAAAAATCAATAATTTAAATAATGTGTGCGTGTTGACCACCTCAGTGTTTGGTTAAATAAAAGGTTGTAAGAAAAATAATTGAGATCTGCTCTATTGTAGAAGACAAACGAAAATCTCACACACAGGTCGGATTTCATTTAGGCAGTCCGCACAGGCTAATCAGGGACGACAATTTTCGCTTTTATGGAATTTTTCATTTAAATGATGTCCCTGCTTAGCGAAAATGCAGTTCAGGCGGAAAGTGTCGTCCTTGATTAGCCTGTGCGGACTGCACAGGCTAATCTGGGATGATACTTTACGCCCAAGCATTTTGCCCAGTTTTCTCAGAACACGCCACATATATGAGCCTCACTCCAGGAAAATGGGGTTTAATGAATTTGCCTATAATATTGTCCCAGATTAGCCTGTGCAGTCCAGGCCAAGCAGTGACAACACTTTCCGCTTTTGTGGAATTTTTAATTTAAAGTAAGTCTCTTCTAAGGGAAAATACAGTTTAGGCGGAAAGTGTTGTCCCTGATTAGCCCGCGCGAACTTCACAGGCTTATCTGGGACAACACTTCATGCACATGCATTATACCTTGTTTTCACAGAGCAAGGCTCATATCTGTATACATGTGAACAATGCATGACAATGCCTCAAAGGGAACCTGTATCCAAGCAGGCAAAGAAGAATGAGAGAGAATTATCTATAGGATAATGAGGTTTGAGAAAGAGGTATATATGATCGGACTATATGTTTCCTGGAATATCCGAATGAAATGCAATCTGGACGAGAACTATAATATGATGAGAACTGTTATATATATATCACAAGTATCAGGAAGGGAGATTGAGTTTCAAAGGACCCGTTGCATAGTGGATATGATGTCCGCCTAGCCACCGGGTGGTCATGGTTTCGATCTCCACTAGTCTAAGGGAGCGTTCTTTTGATCCCCCCCAAAGACAAAAAGTACTGGTTCTACCCAGGAAACAGACTGGAGAGTGTTTCAATAAGACTTGATCGTTTGATGCAATCAAGCCTAAATAAATAGGTTTAAACTTAAGGACCAAAAAATCAGGACAAAGTTCCACATCACATGGGAATCCTGAACCTCAGAACAATTGGCACAAAAAGACATGTTCCAAATGTTAAAATTTCTTAACTGCAAATCTTTGTAGTGTATTATTGAGTTTTAAATGTAATTACCTGTTTGTTGAGCTGTTCAAAGTTTCGAGTCAGGCGACCAATGATGGCTGTCAGATTCTCCACTTTCTTCTCCATAATGTACATCTCATCCTCGTGCAGTTTGTTCTGTAAGCAGAGGACTGTTATGTTATTCAATGATATATGGTGATTAATGGGAACAACAGTAACAAAACTGATCTCATTTGTTCTGATTTTTCATATTTTTGTTGGTTGAAACTGACATGAAAATCACAGGGGATCATGCAACAGTAATGCTGGGCTTATAAAATATATACATGAAAGGTGAAAATTGCATTGAATTCTCAATGAAATTTCAGATCACGCTACAGTCGAAATAAACCTTGAAGTATGATAATTCATAAGCAAACAAACAAGAAGCGGTTTTTAATCAAGACTGTATTCATTTATAAAATGTGGTTTAACCCTTTGCATGCTGGGAAATTTGTCGTCTGCTAAAATTGTGTGTGCTAAATTTCTAAAATTAGCATTTTCTTCGATTTTTTTTTCAAAGAATACTACCAGAATAGCAAACAGTTTGGATCCAGATGAGACGCCACGTTCTGTGGCGTCTCATCTGGATCCAAACTGTTTGCAAAGGCCTTCAAAATCGTGTTCCAGCACTCAAAGGGTTAATTCATCAAATCAATGTTTATTGGTAACTAAATAATTCTAAACAACTGAAGTAAAAATTAAATATTATTTCACCCCATTGTCTCTCAACAAAGCTGAGGGGATATACTTGATTTACCATGGATGTTTGCCTGCCTGTCTGTCCGTAAACACAAACGTTTCTGACAAAGTTCTCATACACGTTTGAATGTAAAACATTCAAACTTGCATGAATTACTCCTCATGATATAAAATCGATTTATTAAAAATTACAAAAGTTATGCCCATTTTTCAACTAAAGATTTCTTTAAAATGATTATAATAAATTGATACATATTACGAGAAGCACTGTCTCGGATGGGGGTATTCATCATTACTAAGACAAGCTCTAGCTCTAACTGTTCTCACCTAAAAGAATGGCTTTCTCTGTAACTAGACCTATATTTCTCACCTTAACATCAGCCTCCACTGTCACATTTGCGAGTCGTGCCAATGTCTTGTTCAGCATCTTCATCATGTCCTCAGACTGTTTCTTGTAGCGTCGACTCAACTCCTCCAAAAACCTGAAGTGTACATTTCATTTATGAGCCTCTTTCTGGGAAAACAAGGCTTAATGCATGTGCGTAAAGTGTAATACCAGATTAGCCTGTGCAGACTGCTAATCTGGAATGACACTTAACCCTTTGCATGCTGGGTAATTTGTCGTCTGCTAAAATGTCTTCTGCTGAATTTCTAAAATCATCATTTTCTTCACTTTTTTTCAAAGATTACTATCAGAATAGCAAACAGTTTGGATCCTGATGAGACGCCACGTTCTGTGGCGTCTCATCTGGATCCAAACTGTTTGCAAAGGCCTTCAAAATCCGGTTCCAGCGCTCAAAGGGTTAATGAATATGCCTTATGTTTCACAGACCAAGGCTCAAATGAATACAGAAGTATGGCATCCTGCTATTTCCTATTTGTTGCCCTCTATGAATGTTTGACCCCTATCTTACCTGCTACTTAGAGACACGTTCTGCTCAAGGACTTTGATCCGGTTACTGAGACGCATGATGGCAGACTCCCGCTTTCCAGCAGGTATCAGGGGCACCCGCACCAGGTTCAGGTTGTCTCCCCTTGTGCTTGAGACGCCACCTCTGTCCATGACAACCTGCAGAAATTACAAAGTTGTGCATCTTTGTAACAAAAGTATGTAGGCACAATTTCTGAGTTTTGACAGAAATATGCTAAGCGTTTCCAAAGGATCTATTAAACTCTAGCCTTTTGCTATGGTGCCTTATCTTTTTTCATGCTAAGATGCAACTGAAACTCCTACATAAAAGCAATAAACAACTCAAATATGCTGATATGTCAACAACTGGTTTGTGCGATAAAGTCAGCAATAGTTGACATAATATTTTTTCCTTAATTGCAAGATAATGGTATATTGTACATGTAAGTAAAAACTACTACAACCATAGTGACTGCGGACACTTTAAATTTAGGACAATTTACTTTCAGTTTGAAAAATAATTGCACTTAACAAAACATACATAATATTACACTAGTTGACTGTTAGAAGAGTATGTATCAATCTAGAGGCTCGTGTTATGATTTATCACACGAGAGGTGAAGTATTGAGTATGACTCGAGATTGCCCAAGCCAGGAGACTTATACGAGAGGTGAAGTATTGAGTATGACTCGAGATTGCCCAAGCCAGGAGACTTATAATACTCTTGGTACCATCGATTAATGTAAACATATTTTTATTATACACAATCACACACTAGTATTTTCTGAAAATTTGGTGTTAATTGTGGTGCAGTTGATGATTCTAATAATACAACAAAGGGTTTCCTACTTTCTGTATGCAGTATACATGTAATGACGACAAAGATGCCCCAAAAAGACAAACAGCTATTATAATGAGAGTAGTACAATACAGATTTTTTTCTGTCTTCATGTATTTCACAGATTAATAAAGCCAGTATTTTGTTAACATTTACAACTGGGATATAATCAATTTGTACATGTATTCCTTAACAAATAAATAAAAAATATCCGCACACAAAGATCAAAGTGAACATGTATAGTATCAGTAAATACACAAAATAAATTAATGCAAAACTCACACTACATACATGTAAAGACCCTTTAAATGGTAGATTAACATGTTTTTCTTGATGCAAACAAGCAGGCTAAGTATCTGGCTAGGCAAATGTGTGAATTCTTCATTAAAAAGGTGTAAAAAATCAAAGTTTCACATGGATTTACAGTATCAGGTTCAAATTCCAATACACACATATCAATCAGACAAGAAACTGTGTTCATTTTAAAGAATTTTTAAGAAAACAAGAGATGTGTTTGTCAGAAACACAATGCTTCCTAATGTGCCGCTTTGATTATTTTTTTTACCTTTGACCTTGAAGGATGACCTTGACCTTTCACCACTCAAAATGTGCAGCTCCATGAGATACACATGCATGCCAAATATGAAGTTGCTATCTTCAATATTGCAAAAGTTATGACAAAAATTTAATATTGGTTAAAGTTTTGGACAGACAGACAGAATAACAGACAGACAGACAGGCCAAAAACAATATACACCCTTTTTTTTAAAAGGGGGCATANTCATGATGCAAACAAACTGGCTAAGTATCTGGCTAGGCAAATGTGTGAATTCTTCATTGAAATGGTGTAAAAAATCAAAGTTTCACATGGATTTACAGTATCAGGTTCAAATTCCAATACACACATATCAATGAGACAAGAAACTGAGTTCATCTTAAAGAATTTTTAGAAAAACAAGAGATGTGTTTGTCAGAAACACAATGCCCCCTAATGCGCCGCTTTGATTTTTTATTTTATTTTTGACCTTTGACCTTGAAGGATGACCTTGACCTTTCACCACACAAAATGTGCAGCTCCATGAGATACACATGCATGCAAAATATGAAGTTGATATCATCAATATTGCAAACGTTATGACAAAACTTCAATATTGGTAAAAGTTTTGGACAAACAGACAGAATAACTGACAGACAGACAGACAGACAGGCCAAAAACAATATACCCCCCCCCCCCTTTTTTTAAAGGGGGCATAAAAATGCAATTGCAGTCCAATTTGTTTAAAATTTAAACTTTGAGTGATTTCAAAGAAAAACAAAACATAGAGTGACATACAAGTTTTCATTGTGATAAAAAGTTTTTTTTGTTTTTTGTTGTTTTTTTAAACAATTGGCAAGAATTCTACCTTATCATCAATAACTGTTGTGTTAGGCTTAACAAAGTCCTCCTCCTCGTCTGAAAGCTCATCAAGGTCAACAGTATCCATGGAAACATCTGTTGAACTATGTCCATCACTGGTAACCATGGGCTCCAAGGGTGAGGCCTGCCCTGTTGTGGTGCTGGACGCATCGATAGTGACCAATAAGGGCTGTGGAAGATTCTGTAAATGTTGAAATTAAAATTAACCCTTTCTCGCTTAGATATGCACTTTGTCTCTTTTGTTGTCCCTAAGAAAATCAAAGTTAACTAAAGACCTTTCTTACTAGATTCAAGTTTTAAAGGCTTCATTTCCAAGCCTTACATTCTGTTTCTGAGTTACTCATAGGCTGTTCTGGATTTATGCTGGTTGCATTAAGCCATTTTCACTTCGCTTCTGACCGGAAAAGGATTTACCAGTTGGCAAGTAAAAGATCACTCTCATTCTGCACACTTAGTTGTCTCACATTTAATGCTCACTCCGTTCAAATGTCACTTATTTTTTCGTCTGATAAAATGGCGTAGATGCAAACAGTAACTGATAGGCTGATCAATCAGTTTTATTCACAGCTGGTGAGTGGACAATTGATTAATCCACCAAATCTGATTGACAATGCAAAATGCTTTATAGTTAACCCTTTGAGTGCTGGAACCGGATTTTGAAGGCCTTTGCAAACAGTTTGGATCCAGATGAGACGCCATAGAACGTGGCGTCTCATCAGGATCCAAACTGTTTGCTATTCTGATAGTGGTCTTTAAAAAAAAGTGAAGAAAAGGATGATTTTAGAAATTCAGCAGACGACATTTAAGCAGACGACAAATTTCCCAGCATGCAAAGGGTTAACATGAAAGAGTTATATGTAGAACCAATTGCAATCAAAAGTGATTAAAAGCCAGTCAACTTTGCACTGGTAAACTTTGAACAGACAAGTTCAGATTCTCAGTGAGATGCTATATAGATGCATGTACATGTACTTGCTCCCAGGCCAAGGCAAAATACTCTGTGTTTGCAAGGTAAATTTGCTAATTTCAATGACTCAATTAAATCTTTGATTCTCTGAGATGGTCATGGGCAGGCGTGTAAAATTCACTCGCCTCCTTAATTTGCCGAGTAAAAATTGGGTGAATCCATTTTCTGATCGCCTTTATTTTGTATCTGGTTCTTGTCTGTAAGCAACGTGATTACACTGTGTTTTTCCAAAAACATATTTAATTAAATTTAAAAGCTTTTAACAAATGCCAATAACCAATGTTTTTTTTTTAATTAATAAAATGCATGTAACATGGATGTTATAAGTTGTCAACAAAACTACTACTGTATGATGTTCACAATAAAAGATGTAAGTGTACTGGGATTTACATGTAAAACCTTCAACTCACATTAATGGTGGTGGATGTGGATGCATCACTGACTTCCTGTTTTTCCTGGTCCCCTGCTACTGAAGTTTCACCACTGACATCCAAAGTATCTGGTGCCCAGCTTTGTGATAATTGAGGGGTTGCCATGGTTGCCTGGTTACCGAGTGTATGCTCATTGCCATTAACAATGGTTGGAGTGGGATCAATCTGGACTGTTGCTGTTTTCGACGATGGTGAAGATAATGGTAGTGATACTGATGAAGATTTAACTGCCACTTCTGATGACAAAGTTGAAGTAGCTGTAGATTCCGAAGATAATGATGCTGATGAAAGGGTGGGTTTTGTTGATGATGATAAAACTGTTGTCGAGACTGTTGCCTCTATATTGATGGATTTTTGTTGCTGTGCATGTGAAACAGACTGGGTGTCTGTTGAAGAAACAGCAACACTGGTTGGCTTTGTCTCTTCAGACGTTATCACTGCTTCAGATTTTACTGGAATACTTTGTGAGGATGACAACTTTTCAGTGACTGATGATGTCACACCAGAGACTTTATCAGTTTGTTGAATGAGGTTTTCTAACTTTACAGATGCACTTGAAACCTCCATTGTTGCTTGGACTGTATCACTTTTAACTGACGATGGCATAGCACTGCTTTTTTCACCATTTCTTTCACTTTGACTAGAACTTGCGCTCTGCATGTTTTGCTTTCTATCCCTTCCACTTGTTTTTGATTTCATTGGCACGCTACACAGATTATTACCCCTATACACTCCTGGTCTAGAATTGAGCACCAGAAATGAAAACTGGCAGAGTCTTGACAAATAAACAGAGGAGTTCCTTTTTGTCCGAGATGAAAGAGTGCGGATTCGTAGACAATAAAAAAAATGCTGAATCAGCGGTGTTCCAGGTAACGTATCCAGAGGAGTGGTGGGGATAGTTAATGGCACTTTAGGAGACTCTGTGGATGTTTCAACTTGTTCATCTTCGTCCAGCATCCTCACTATGTTGGTTTGACCTGTGCACAAGTAAATATGTTTTTAACTGAATGTATGATGACACTTATGCAATCAATTATTAATCATTCTAAATGAATACATTCACATATGAAGAAAGTGAAACTCTAGGTAAACAAGCAAATTCGTTGAATTGATATCCCCCGCCTAGAGCTTTGTCACAGAAAAAACATATTTTCAAGATACAAAGGGCCATAACTCCATTATTAACTGGTGAAGTACAATGGCATTTGGCTTGCATCATCCTCTTATCCATATATATACTCATACCAAGTTTCAATGAAATCCGCCAAAGAACTTCCAAGATATGGCTCCGGACACAAAAGTGCCCATAGTAAAAAGCATTTTTTTGAGATACAACGGGCCATAACTCCGTTATTAACTGATGGTGTACAATGCCATTTGGCATGCATAATCCATATATATATACTCATACCAAGTTTCAATGAAATCTGCCAAAGCACTTCCAAGAAATGGCTCCGAACTCAAAAGTACCTATAGTAGAAAGCATTTTTTCAAGATACAAAGGGCCATTACTCCGTTATTAACAAATGGTGTACAATGCCATTTGGCGTGCATCATCCTCTAATCCATATATATACTCATACCAAGTTTCAATGAAATCTGCCAAAGCAATTCCAAGATATGGCTCCCGACACAAAAGTGCCGGACGGACAGCCGGACGGAAGGACGGACAACGCCAAAACAATATCCCTCCGCCTCTGGCGGGGGATAATAAGCAGGAGAACATTCTTATAATCACCTCAAGATACTTTATTAGACGCAAGTGATTACTAGCACTTCATTTTGACACAGTCTACAAAACAAGACAAGCACATACACCAATGGGTTGGGTGCTAATAAACAGTTCCTTCCCAAACTCACACATTGTTTTGACAAACATATAGGCTTTAAAAGATGTTTACCTCAAATAATTATAATTAAAATCAAACTGCAATAAAAGAAAATACTTTTAATTTAATTACAATTCAACTAATCAATGGATGTACGTTGACTGGAGAAACATAACGTTCTGAGAAAACTTTGCTTAATGCATGTGCGTAAAGTGTCCCACTAGATTAGCCTGTTCAGTCCGCATAGACTTATCTGGGAGGACACTTTCCCCTTTTATGGTACGTTTCATTAAAAGAAAGTCTATTCTTAGAAAAAATATACTCAAAGGCAAAAAGTGTTGTCACAGATTAGTCTGTGCAGACTGCAAAGGCTAATCAGGGAGATACTTAAGGCACATGAATTAACCCTTTGAGCGCTGGAACCGGATTTTGAAGGCCTTTGCAAACAGTTTGGATCCAGATGAGACGCCACAGAACGTGGCGTCTCATCAGGATCCAAATTGTTTGCTATTCTTATAGTGGTCTTAGAAAAAAAAAAAGAAGAAAATGCTAATTTTAGAAATTCAGCAGACAAAATTTTAGCAGACGACAAATTTCCCAGCATGCAAAGGGTTAAGTCCGGTTTTCCAAAAACGAGTCTCATATACAACAAAGATCAAGCATATTTTCACAATTTGAAGAACAAATAGCCTGACATGTAAGCCCTTCTGCCGAGAATTGACTCACATTCTTGCAGAAGTATATACATAAGGAAAATAATACAAATATTAAACACTTGCAAGAGCTGTAATGAAATCTGCATGAAAGGAAAAACACAGGATTAATAACGATTATATGAAGTCATTTAGAAGTGGCATCTAATGTTAACAAAAATCTTGAAAGTATGAGTAACCAATAAGTTTCTTTGTATAAAAAAGAGGGTAATAAGGTAATCTCCCAAGTGTTAAGAAAGCATGGAATCAAGAATAACCCTTTGAGCGCTGGAACCGGATTTTGAAGGCCTTTGCAAACAGTTTGGATCCAGATGAGACGCCACAGAACTTGGCGTCTCATCAGGATCAAACTGTTTGCTCTTCTGATAGTATTTTTTTTTTTTAAATCGAAGAAAATGCTTATTTTAGAAATTCAGCAGACAACATTTTAGCAGACGACAAATTTCCCAGCATGCAAAGGGTTAAGCAAGAATTTGGACCTTCTAAATAAGTCTTAGTTGAAAAGCAGGTCAATGTCAAGGTCAAAATGAGGTAAGGTGATGTGGGTGTGTAGATAGTGTTCAAAGACATCATCCATTCAAGTACCACATCACTTTTTATAGGAAGTATTGTTGATGTTAGATGTTAGATGTAACATGTGATTTAGGATAAACTTCACAGGGACATACCGATGGAAAAACAGACAGGGCAATGGCAATTTGCCCCATGGCCATCTGTCGATGCTGTTGGAATAAAAAGTGTTTTTAAGTGTTAAACTTACAGCTGTAGTCAGTACTGAGAANTGGGCAAATCAGTTGACAAAATATGGGCCCAACAGTTGACAGATTACAGGCCAAACAGTGAACACATTACTTAAACATGGGTTGTAAACTCGTCATACAAAACTCAGTGTATACAACTCCAGGAGTCTGATTTGAGAACCACTTCAGGGGAGGAAAATGCCCTACCCCCCTTACAGGGTTCAACTAAACTCTTCCTTTATACATAGATCGAACAAAGTTAAGAACTATTGGTAAAATTATTTTGATATTAAAGGGAGGAAATCAGCTGAAAAGAGGAGAAATCACACCCCTGATTACTTAAAACATCGGTTTTAACCCTTTGCATGCTGGGAAACTTGTCGTCTGCTAAAATGTTGTCTGCTAAATTTCTAAAATTAGCACTTTCTTTGATTTTTTTTCAAAGAATACTATCAGAATAGCAAACAGTTTGGATCCTGATGAGACGCCACGTTCTGTGGCGTCTCATCTGGATCCAAACTGTTTGCAAAGGCCTTCAAAATCCGGTTCCAGAACTCAAAGGGTTAAACTCGTCATACAAAACCCAGTGTATATAACTCACATGTTGGCATCAGGCACACAGGGGGAGGTGGGGGCCTCCCCAGTAGGGGTCACTGTGACATTGTGCTCCACTGCCGTACCTCCACTCAGGGCCGCAGCATCCTTAGTGGAATCTTAAAGTATCCAGGGTATGGTTGAGAACCTCAGTCCTCTAAGAGATGCTTTAACCGTTGACCACTCAGATACACACTTTGACACATTTGTAGTCCCTTAGAAAATTAAATTGAATTCAACACCTTTGTTAACCCTTTGCATGCTGGGAAATTTGTCATCTGCTAAAATGTTGTCTGCTAAATTTCTAAAATTAGCATTTTCTTCGATTTTTTTTCAAAGAATACTATCAGAATAGCAAACAGTTTGGATCCTGATGAGACGCCACGTTCTGTGGCGTCTCATCTGGATCCAAACTGTTTGCAAAGGCCTTTAAAATCCGGTTCCAGCGCTCAAAGGGTTAATAGTTTCAATAAAACCTGAACAGACTGTGAGTTGCATATAGCCATTTACAGTTGGCTTCTGAGCGGAAAAGGGTTAAAACTATTTTTTTAAACAATTGTTTCTGAAAACATAGAATAAATATGGTACTCTTTTTTTCTTACCGGAAACTATTTTTCAAGATTCAAGATTAGTTTACCTTAGTCTACCTATAATAAATAATTCCGAGATTTGTTATTTCATATTATTCCTTGTGATCAGGTGGGAATCATGTATTATTAGAAATATGTCATGCCCAAATTTTAATAATCACATGTAATTAAAATTAGATGGTGTTTGTTTATTTGTCTGTGAATTTGTGTTTTTGCTTTTGTTGCCATTTTCAACAGAATATCAGTCACATCAGGACAGTCAATTAACCAACGAACACATCCCTTTCAGTTTATTAAATGGTTTACAAGAAGTAGGTGCACATACTAATGCAAGTAACTGATGACTGCCCTTCAATCAACCTCTGCGGGGAGAAAAGCCGTAGAAAGGATTTATGACCATTCCCACACAAGTTATGTGGCCAGTTAGTGGATCAAATCCAGGATCCTCTGATTTGTAGTCCAGCACTATTACCAATTGAGCTTGCCTGTCCAACTTGTGTAGAAGGTGTAAAATTCTAGACAAACTGGATTTTTTTAAGAATGCTGGATTATAGGAAAATGGAATACAATTTGACCCCACACATTTTGCAATACACAATTAATAGTAGTAATGTGAGGCAATCAGGAAGAGTACTTTGCTCTGGACGGACATAAGTTCGGACATTTTAATCTAAGGCTTAAAATCGAATATTCTAATATATTCGAATCATGTCAAAGGAATATTCGAATATCATTTCAGTATTTGTTCCCATCCGTAATTGGACACCATGAAATAACAGAACGACCTTGATATACCTAGTACATAAGTTTACAATTTTGGTCAAACAATTAATAACTTTGCAAAACCTTGAGTGTCTGTTTACTTACTTTGGCTTGTATTTTCCGAAGTGTCTTCCACATTGAGTACCTTCTTCACAATTCTGACAACTGTGTCTGAAAACAATAAAATCATTTTATTTTAACCATTTCATAATGTTGCACTTCATTAAAAAACTCTATGAATCTTACAGAGTAACTCGCAGGCTGTTCAGGTTTAATGCTGTTTACGGCTCATCAGTATCTAAGGGTTGGAAATGAAGCCTGTGTAACGTCAATCTAGTATGAAAGATTTTTAATTATCCCCACACTTTTTAAAAAAAAGGTGGGGATATTGTGGTGATCTCCGCCGTCCGTCTGTCTGTCCGTCCGTCCATCCTGGCCAATATCTCCTCCTACACTATTAGCACTAGAACCTTGAAACTTACACACATGGTAGCTATGAGCATATGTGCGACCCTGCACTATTTGGAATTTTGATCTGACCCCTGGGTCAAAAGTTATAGGGGTTGGGGTGGGGCCGCTTCAGAAATGATCACTAATTTTTTTAGGTTATTTTACATTTACTTCTTTATTTCTACACCGATTCACTTCAAATTGATACTGGACCTCTCTTATGACAATACGGTCAATCTCAACCATGCATGGCCCCATTCCCAACCCTGGGGCGCCCCGCCCACATAGGCCACACCCACCAAAAATTTCCATTTACTATAATTTTTTCATTTCTACACGGATTCACTTCAAATTGATACTGAACTTCTCTTATGACATTAGGGTCAATCTCAACTATGCATGGCCCCATAACCAACCCTGGGGCGCCCCGCCCACATAGACCACACCCACCCAAAATTGCCTTTACTATAATTTCTTCATTTCTACACCGATTCACTTCAAATTGATACTGAACTTCTCTTATGACATTAGGGTCAATCTCAACTATGCATGGCCCCATAACCAACCCTGGGGCCCCCGCCCACATAGACCACACCCACCCAAAATTGCCTTTTACTTTAATTTCTTCATTTTTACACCGATTCACTTCAAATTGATACTTAACTTCTCTAATGACAATACGGTCAATCTCAACTATGCATGGCTTCATTACCAACCCTGGGGCGCCCTGCCCACATAGGTCTCACCCACCCAAAATTGCCTTTACAATAACTTCTTCTACACCAATTCACTTCTAATTGATACTGAACTTCTCTATGACAATACGGTCAATCTCGACTATGCATGGCCCCATTACCAACCTTGGGGCACACCTAGGTCAAACATTCGGTGTGGGGATACGCGTCGGCCTCTGCCGCGCCATTTCTAGTTTAATTTGATTTTCTAAGGAAATACAAATGCGTCAAAATATGTATCTGAGCAGTAAAGGGTTATGCAAGTATAGCTTGGGTACACTAATATTTTCTATAAACACATATGACTAACTACTAGATATATCTAATGTTTAAACCTATATCAATTAAGCCAATCTAAGGTTTAAACCTATATAAATTTAGCCTATCTAAGGTTTAAACCTATATAAATTTAGCCAATGAAAGGTTTAAACCTATATAAATTTAGCCAATCAAAGGTTTAAACCTATATAAATTTAGCCAATCAAAGGTTTGAACCTATTTAAATTTAGCCAATATAAGGTTGAAACCAATAGAAATCAAGCCAATATTCTTTACCTTTGGCGCTCTCAAACAAGTTCTTGGCCTTCCCGTCATGCCCCGCCATCACTACATCCATGTCATCCTGGTCATTGTCGTTGCTGTCATCATCGTTTTCTGGCTGATCATCATCCTCGTAGTCTGTCACCGCAACACCTAGAACCCTGGAAACAAGAGAACAACACCATACAGTGACAGCCTAGAACCTTGGAAACAAGAGAACAACACCATACAGTGACAGCCTAGAACCTTGGAAACAAGAGAACAACACCATACAGTGACAGAAACTGAGCTATGATCTTGGAAAACTGGACTTAATGGATGAGCTTAAAGTGTCGTCCCAGATAAGCCTGTGCAGTCCACCTAAACTGGACTGAATGGATGAGCTTAAAGTGTGGTCCCAGATAAGCCTGTGCAGTCCACCTAAACTGGACTTTATGGATGAGCTTAAAGTGTCGTCCCAGATAAGCCTGTGCAGTCCACCTAAACTGGACTTAATGGATGAGCTTAAAGTGTCGTCCCAGATAAGCCTGTGCAGTCCACCTAAACTGGACTTAATGGATGAGCTTAAAGTGTCGTCCCAGATAAGCCTGTGCAGTCCACCTAGGCTATTCTAGGATGACACTTTTTGTCTGAAATGGATTTTCTTTAAAAAGAGACTTTGTTTAAACGAAAAATTCCATCAGCAGAAAGGGTCATCCCTGATAAGCCTGTTCAGACTTCATAGGCTAATCTGGGATGACACTTAACGCACAAGCATGTAGCCGAGTTTTTCAAGAACAAGGCTCAACTAAAGAAAATAAAAATTGTTCATATTCTTACTTATGTTTGCCACAATGAGCTCTGTGAATATGGGCCCACATACTTTAAAGTTAAATAATGTTCCATAGTATGTCTTCAATGAGTTACAACTAAGTTCTTTATCTTTTATAAGTAAGGCTTCATACCCTCAACAAATTCTTTAAAATCATGCATACCCCTTGATTTTACATCCCTTGTCTTTTATAATGTTCCTGCCAAATGCCAGATATTGTAAGATAAACATTCTGACATAGACATGTCATTCATCAAGACTGGGTCAAAAATGTGGCTTCTTGAGTGGTAACAAGACTGGGTAAAAAATGTGGCTTCTTGAGTGGTAACAAGACTGGGTCAAAAATGTGGCTTCTTGAGTGGTAAAAAGACTGGGCCAAAAATGTGGCTTCTTGAGTGGTAACAAGACTGGGTCAAAAATATGGCTTCTTGAGTGGTAACAAGACTGGGTCAAAAATATGGCTTCTTGAGTGGTAACAAGACTGGGTCAAAATGTGGCTTCTTGAGTGGTAACAAGACTGGGTCAAAAATGTGGCTTCTTGAGTGGTAACAAGGTGACTGTCAATTAAAAGTACTTCAATACTTAGTTCCTGACCACACAAGATATTTGTCATACCGAAACTTTGTGATTGGGCAAAAATGCTCATTGCCGTAGTGTTCCAAGACATCAAATCGCACGTATTTGGCAAAGTACTCCTTCAGTTTGTCGATATGAAATGTCTGCTCGGTCCTTTCATCTTTCATCTCAAACTCTCCCGCCAACTGCCAGTCTTTAGTCGGGTACCTAAATGTAGAAAGAGACACTCATTGTCAACATGTTTGCATGGCTATTCAATGCCCGAAGAAAGATAAAAGGAATTAAAAATAATAAGACTTAAATATGATAAAAATAAAACACAATTTTAATTATAATAGACTTAAAAAGCAATTGAAATAAAAATACTTTTATAAGAAAAATATGTAGTATGATCACTTTGTGTTTAAAAAAAAAATGGGTAAAATTCGTGAATTCACGAAAATTCAAGAAATTTAATATCTCAAGAATAATGATTATTTTACAGTATTAACAAACAACATTATTATGTTAAAGAAATTAAAAAAACATGGGACTAAAATTTGTTTATGCAGTACTATAAATATAGCAGGAGATGTATACAAATCAGAAATACATTTTTTTTAAATATTTCTTTATTTGTCTATGTGAGATCAAATGCAAACTAGGCACGATTCTAAGCTTTCTTTAAAAAATATTTTCCTAAAGACCAATAATTTACAGTGGGAACCCCCTGAAACCATTTTCTTGCCTTTAAAAACCTTTAATAAAGAGGCAAATAGATGGTATTTCTCCTAAATTAAGACATCACATATTCCCTTTTTTCGAGCAGATATGTATCTATTAACATCGGGGTTTCATTAAGAGACAGGGGCTGGGGATTTACCCCACCACCTTTGACCAGAAATCCTGGCTACTTTTCAATTTAAAACAAAAAACAACATAAATAATTCACTTTCAAATGTTATTCATTGTGCAAGTTAATTTTAAAGTTTAAATACAAAATTATACAATGGGGATTTTTTTTCTTCATATGCGCTTCCTTTGGGATTCTAACTCATGCCTACAAAAGAGCCTACTTCCATGAAAATTTTACTACACAGAAAATCTTGATATTGAATTTATAATACAGTGTTAATTGTAAATAAGCTGATGGAAGAAAAATACACATGGTTACGGTGGCGTAGGTGATATGGTGTCTGCTTCGCAATTGGGAGGTCACAGGTTTGATCCCCACATGTGGGAGCGATCTTTAGATCTCCCCCAAGGACACTAAGTACTGGTTCTACCCAGGAAAAGAACTCAAGACCGTTTCAATAAGTTTAGGCTTTCCATGCAATCAAACTTACATAAATAAGTTTAAACTAAAAGTACACATAGCCTTCCGTACCTGTCACTCAACATGACCTTGACCTTCTTAGGCTGAGATGAGAAGAGTTCAAGGCTGGCTATCTCCACAGAGTGGGCCTGTATCGGCTCACACAGCTCCACCACCAACCTGGGGGGAGACAAGAAATAATACAAGACTATTGCCAAGCAATTATGTCCCCTACCGGCTCCACCATTGTCAGAAATTACTTCTTTTTTTTCTTTTTTTTTTTGCCATACCAACCAGAATTTTTGACGTAGGAACAAAATTAAATGACGTGCATAATGTCCATATTGCCATCTATCCATGTTTGAACTTTCATGAAAAAGTATGAAGAACTTTTAAAGTTATCGCAGGATCCAGAAAACCACCATTTTCAGCAGTATTTCTAGTCTATTTGTTGCCATAGCAACCATAACTTTTGACATAGGAACAAAATGAAATGACCTGCATAATGTCCATATTTCCATCTATCCATGTTTCAAGTTTCATTAAAAAATATGAAGAACCTTAAAAGTTATCGCAGGATCCAGAAAAGTGTGACAGACTGACTGACAGACAGACAGAGCGCAAACCATAAGTCCCCTCCGGTGAAACCGGTAGGGGACAATAAAAGTAAGTGGTAGATAAGAAACAATCTCAATGAGCCTGGTTTTGGTAAAATGGTGCTTAATGCATGTGCATAATGTCGTCCCAGATTAGCCAATTCAGTCTACACAGGCTAATCAGGGATGAAACTTTCCGCCTAAAATAGATTTTTGCAAAGAAAAGGCTTCCTATAAACCATAAATACCATTAAAGCAGAAAGTGTTGTCCCTGATTAACCTGTGATGTTTACCCATATGCTTCAAGCCTTTGAGCGCTGGAACCGGATTTTGAAGGCCTTTGCAAACAGTTTGGATCCAGATGAGACGCCACAAACGTGGCGTCTCATCAGGATCCAAACTGTTTGCTATTCTGATAGTATTCTGTGAAAAAAAATTGAAGAATTTTTTTTTTGAAATTCAGCAGACGACATTTTAGCAGAAGACAAATTTCCCAGCATGCAAAGGGTTAAGCTACTTTTTCACAGAGCGAGGCTCAAATGTGAGTCGTCAGATCAATGGTGGAGGTGGAAGACAAGAGATCCCATCCCATATTATCAATGCCGATGTTTGCTTTAATGCTATTAAGCTATAATATTGCATCCATAATATTAAGTTACTATTGGATACAGATAAATGTTCTCACGCTTGGCTTAGAAACTGAAGAGCTTGCAGGCATTAGGCTTGCAGAATTTTCTAATACTTCGTTCCAAGTATGATTAACTTGATCTTTACCCAATATCACGTAATATTCTACAGTATTTTTGCTACTGTATCTTCTTTTTTTTCCCCAATTATTTCTTCACGGTTTGACTCACCATTTTTTCACTTTACATGGCGTATTGAGATAGTCATCTTTGTTTGCATTTAGAACACTCTTCACATTTGTAGCCTCAGGGTTGCTGGCAAGAATCTTGGCCCCGCAGTCGTGTGCAGCGTAGTTCTTCTTCTTCCTGGGTTTCACAGGAAGTGCCGGGGTATCAGCCACCACTTGGACTTCTGAAGGCAGAAACGAGCCTGGCTAAGTAAGAACGAACCTAGCAGATCTGTTCCTCTGATATGAAGTCAATTGTACTTGTTAACTCTTTCAGTGCGGGAACCGAATTTTGAAGGCCTTTGCAAACAGTTTGGATCCAGATGAGACGCCACAGAACGTGGCGTCTTATCAGGATCCAAACTGTTTGCTATTCTGCAAGTATTCTTTCAATAAAAATCGAAGAAAATGCTAATTTTAGAAATTCGGCAGACGACATTTTAGCAGACGACAAATTTCTCAGCATGCAAAGGGTTAATACATGACAACACTAGGAAAGCATAATTTAACTGAAGCGTACAATGTCAAAGTGGCATTAGGGATCATTAAAGGGACTGTAAACCACGAATGTAAAAAAATACAGTATTTAAGAACATTTCTTTTTTCGTCATTCGTGGTTTAATGGTTTTTACTGAAAAATATGTTTGTAAATAAATCATGAATCCATACAACCATACTCAAGAGTACATCCATTTGAGCCTCGCTGTGAAAACCAGGCTTAATGCATGCTGGGAAATTTGTCGTCTGCTAAAATGTTGTCTGCTAAATTTCTAAAATTAACATTTTCTTCGATTTTTTTTAAAGAATACTATCAGAATAGCAAACAGTTTGGATCCTGATGAGACGCCACGTTCTGTGGCGTTTCATCTGGATCCAAACTGTTTGCAAAGGCCTTCAAAATCCGGTTCCAGCGCTCAAAGGGTTAATGCATGTGCGTACAGTGTCGTCCCAAATGAGCCTTTCCGCTTTTATGGAATTTTTCGTTTAATGGAAGTCACTTCTAAACAAAAATCCAGTATAAGGGGAAAGTGTCGTCACTGATTAGCCTTTGCAGACTGCTCCCAAATGCCACTTTGATATTGTAAATTGTGGCGTGTTCTGAGAAAACTGGGCAAAATGCATGTGCGTAAAGTGTCGTCCCAGATTAGCCTGTGCAGTCCGCACAGGCTAATCAGGGACGACACTTTCTGCCTAAACTGGATTTTCGCTAAGAAGAGACATCATTTAAACGAAAAATTCCATAAAAGTGGAAATTGTCGTCCCCGATTAGCCTGTGTGGACTGCACAGGCTAATCTGCGATGACAATTTACGCACAAGCATTTTGCTCAGTTTTCTCAGAACACGACACAATTGTATGATTCGGTTAGACTGCATTGTCCTATACATGTACATGTGTAGGTTGTCATGTATTAACTTATGAAATGGACTTCTTATAAGAGGACAAGGTCTGGTTCAGTTTTTCCCACTTATGTGTATTTTTATGCATCTATACATAATCAAGTTTTAAGTGTGGACAAGAACTCAAAGTGTGACCTTGACTTTGGAGATATCGACGTAATTATTTCGCGCGACACACTGTCCAATGATGGTGAACAAATGTGCCAAATGATTTTAAAATCTGACAATGAATGACATAGTTATGGCCCGGACAAGCTTGTTCCACCCGCCCGCCAGCCAGCCAGCCAGCCCGCCAGCCCGCCCGCATTCGCCAATCTAATAACCAGTTTTTTCCCTCAGAAAACCTGGTTAACAAAATGTGAATGCTCAAATAATTTGCATATGTTTGATTATATTATTGCTTTTAAAATTAATTTTATTTGCAATTGAAGTTAACAGGCTGTAACAATCTTACCCTCTTGTCTTTTGCCTTTCTCAGCTTCCGCCAGTATTTTCTGTGTCCATTCATTGAATGTAAGGCCCCCTTCGTCCTCCTTGTCATCTTCAACCTTCACACGACCTCCAAGGTCACCATTCAACTTGACCCCTTCTGTATCCTCTTTTGGCACCACAAAAACTGTTTCACCTCCTTTGGGTACTTCCGACACAACATTTCTAGGAATCTCAGGATGAAACTCAGTCCCTTTAGGTACCTCTTGATCCATGTCTCTAGGCATAGTTTCTCCATGATGAGGAAACTCCAGACCACTATTGATATCTTTAGTATTGATTGAATTAAGAACATCACCATCTGGGACCACAATTTGTTTCCCATTGTCAGCTTCCCCACTTGAAATCTTATTCAAATCTTCAGACTGACCATTTATAGCTGTGACTTCAATACCTTGTTCTTTGACCTCTTTGACCTCTGATACCTTGTCCTTGACCTCTGGTACAGGGTCTTTGACCCCTTGTAAGGTGTCTTTGAGCTCTTGCAAAATGTCCTTCATGTCAGTATGTAGTTCACCGTTATGCTGGTCATTTTGATCTGTGCTTTCTGGTCTTTGGTCATTTGTAACTTCTGACCTTTGACCAAGTGTAGGATCTGAAATTTGGTCAGTTGCATTACCTGATCGAGATTCACCAATGGCCTCAGCCAATCTGTCTTGTGTTGGCTCTGAACTTTCATCAACTGCAGGTTCAGAACTTTTTACATTTGTACCCGCTGACCTTTGTACCTCTGTCGTCGCTGACCTTTGACCTTCAGTTCCAGGGGAGGAAACTATTTTAATGCTGTCGGGGGTTGATTGAACAGGCACGTCATGCTCACTGAAAGATGGTGGAATATCTAATAGACAGACTTAAAACACTGGCCATTTTGAAAAATGCAATTCATCCATGTGTCAGACATAAGTGAAACAAATCTTGATTATTTCTTTTGAAAAATGGTACACATGTGATCTTTTTTCAGAAGAAAATATAAATAAATCTGTAAACAATCGCAAAAATTTTCTTTGTTATACAATTGATATCAGAAGTCAAGAGGAGAACAAAATGCAAAAAACAAAACAAAAAAAAACTCAATATTTACCTGTTTTTTTGCAATTCTGGTCTTGATTGGTCTTGTTGCAAATGAACGTTTGATTGGCTGCTGACAGACACTGATGATGATGGTGCAATAACTGGACTGCTTGAGATGACTTGTGAAGTGGAACTACTGAAAACAGAATATGATTTTGAAATTGTGCAGCTTGAAATATACACAAGAAGCCAGTTGAACAATCCGAAGATAGGCCTCAATGCAAGTTTCTTATATAAGTTTTAGCATATGGTATGAAGCTGTTTGCCCTACTTGAATTAATTGAATTTTTCGTTGAAAATCTAGTTAATTAAATTGGCCTTTGATGATATTTCACAATCCCAGTCCTGAATCATTGTATTTAATTTAATCAAGAAAATTTCCTAACAACCATTTACTGCTTGTAAAAAAATTGCAAATATGTTTTTATGTTTAAAATGCAATTCTCAGATGTATGAAAGTGATAAATGTGTATCCTAATAGAGAAAATCATTCAGTGTCACTGCATGTGTAACATTCTCAAAATATAATTTAAGGGTTCAGTGTTAAACTGATGTATCTAATATTGTCATTTTAAAGCAGGTCTTACTGTTTCACACTCAACTCTTGAAATGTATTTACTAATAAATATGATGTTAATGTTGTTGAGAGTCATAAATGCACACAATGATTATACAATTCAAAACTGAACTGAACAAAGACTTTCACTTAAGATGCTCTGAAAACAGATATTTTAGCTTTGATAACATATGCTTGAATGCAGATGCATAAAACATATTGTTTATCATGATATGATAAATTCTTGCTATTTCCTATTCAAGTTGCACTTGTAACATTAAAACTTTGGACCAATATTTCCCTGTAATTATTTTTGTACCGGTATGTTTTACAAATATTTTCATATATAAATCTAAAGCAATATTGACAAGTTAAAAACATAATAAACAAGGGACAATATTGTCACAAAACCAGGTTTTCAATGCTGAATGTTAAAAAACGCACTAAGTGATCCCATGACCTAGTTTTTCACCCGGCATGACCCATATTCAAACTTGACCTACTAGACATCATCTAGATACACAGGGCCAAAAAACCCTTCTTTGGTGTAGCCGAATATCGGCTGCTTCCCCAACCGAAATAACCACTTTTTTTCCCCAAATGGAACTCAAAAACTCCAAATTGAGGGTTAAAAAAAAAAANTCTACTGGTAAGTAAGCCTAATTTACTTTCAGATTACAGGAATTGTCTGACTTTAGAAATTTTTGTTCTTGGCTTGAATCTATTCCAGAAGTTAATAAATTAATTGTCTGAATTATCAATAATATAAGCCCAAATAAACTATTTGAAGTTGTTATGTATTTCTACCAATAGTAAAAAAGAGGGCCCAAAGTTGATAGGTTGCTCACCTGAGACAATATGTTGGAACTAAACTATTATGTGCAGATTTTGGGATGATTGTGTAACAATTGTGCTTCTTTTAAATCGCAAACCTTTGGACCATGCACTTTTAGAGGAAATTTGTTAAAGTTGCTCTATGGACTTGCACTTGTTAAAATTTGCACTATATACATATAAGTGAAACGATTTACCCCCAAGGTAAGGCCAATTTTGACCCAAGGGGCATGATTTGAACAAACATGGCATAGGGCCACTGTTCCATGGTTCATAACAAATATTAAATCTCTATTCCCTTAAGAGTCAGAGGTGAAGATTTTTCAAGTTTTCGCTTCATAAATATGAGGAAAACGAGTTACCCCCAGGGTGGGCCAGTTTTGACCCCAGGGGCATGATTTCCGCAAACATGGTTATGGACCACCATATTTTTCAAGCCAAATACAAATCCTCTGCGCCATGTGATGTCAGGACAAATTCGATAAAGTGTTCATTATATATAAGGATTAAACTACTAATCCCAAGGGCAAGGTGAATTTTGAGTTTCACAAACCTATATATAAGGGAAGTATACAAGTAAGCCAGTCCCTGCAGGGTGGGGCAAAATTCTACCCCACAGGCATGTTTTGAGCAAGCTTTTTAGACAACCCCCATTATAATGATGTTACATGAAAAATATTATATCTCTCGGACTTGTCATTTTAAAGAAGATTTTTAAATCTAGTATATCAATACAAGTCTTTATTAATCATGTGACCCCTGGGGCATGGGCATTTAAGACCTCAGGAGCTTGATTTGAACAACCCTAGTAAAGGACTACTTGATGATGTTACATACCAAACAACTTCTGACTCTTGTAGTTTCAGAAGAAAAAAAAATATTTGTGAAGTTTCCATTTATAAAATCTATTTTTAGCTCTGATGATCTACATATGAAAATACAGGAACTTTGAAAGAGAGACACCTTTAATAATTATCATTACTAGGAAGTTTTGTAAAATCTGCAGAGCTGTTCATGAGGAAATGTTGTTAAAACCACACTTTTTGTTAATGTTTATCTATATGCATAAGAAAAAAAATACACAACATACGCAAATAAATGCAAATTAAAAAATTCTGCAGAACAAGATACTTTAACTGTAGGCTTCCTAACTTATGAGCCTCGTTCTGGGAAACCAGGGCTTGATACATGTGCTTAAAGTGTTGTCGGAGATCATGAGCCTGTGCAGTCAACACAGGCTAATCTGTGACGCCACTTTCCTCTTAAACCGGATTTTCGTTTAGAGGAGACTTCTTTTAAACCATAACTTACATAAACGCGGAAAGTGTTGTCCCTGATTAGCCTGTGCAGACTGCACAGTCNACCCATCTTGGTGACATCTCAAAAAAAAAAATGTTTTTTTTTTAGATTTCATTTTGAATAAAATGTTATAGGGTCGCATTAAAATAATAGGCTCGGTCGGGTAACGGGAACCACACCATTATTTTGTTTTGGCCTTATCATTCTTTAAGTTGTGCTTCTTCAATTGTTATAATACCTCAATAGTGTAAGCTCTTTTTGTTTTCACCCTTCATTAAAAGGAAACTTTAATTCCAAAACTTATACTTATTGCGTTATGTACGACACACAATTGTAATTTTTGCAAAAAGGGGACATTCCTCTTATTACATCAAATATATCCTAACAAAAATATGGAGGTGTGAAAGTTTACATGCTGGTTGACATGTATGCAAAGTTTCATCCCTTCAGACAGACATAAGTAATACGAACGAGAGCGAATCTGTATCAGAGTCGTCGGAAGCAAATTGACATTGGGGCGACGGAGGGGTGGGTATGGGTATGCCCCTCCCTTTGGTGGGGGTCCGGTGGGCCTCCCCCTAAGATTTTTTCAAATTTTAGCATCAAATGGCGCATTCTGGTGCGTTTAAATGTCTGATACCTGACCATATACACGTCTATTGCAGGAATATTCTGAATGACAAAAGTTGTGACAGACAGACGATGGAGAAGTGATCTCTATATGTTGCAGCTACTTTGTGGCAGGCGACACAACAATAGGGATCATATAACGTCAATACTGATTAAACATATGCTTAAGTTTTATTTGATGTATGAAACACACAACTATAATATCACAGGACAATCAAATGTGAACGCTATCGCAATAAATTATGGAAATTTGTCTATATAGTTGATTATTAATTTTCACACTGACCGGCAACCATACAGGTACCACAAGGTCATTTTTACATTGAATACTGAACACTGGCGGGCAACCAAACAGGTACCACAAGAATAACGGGATTATCGTTATAAAAGAGACCAATCAATTAACAACATAATGGACACGTTCATGTACATTACTGCGGGCGGGTGATGACAATCAACAATACACGTGTCATAACTGCGAAAGCGTGATTACCTTGCTTCGTGGTAAAGATATTTTCAAATATGCAGGTATTGAAATGAAAAAAAAATGAAAAAAGGTCTTTGCCAAAATTACATTTTTGCCAGAAAATATTGGGGCGGCAGCAACCGCCCCTGCCGCCTCAGCTCCGACGCCCCTGTGTATGTCCCCCCCCCCTAATAAAGTGGGTGCATGAAAAAAACACACATATTTTCATAAAACAGTGACATATCAGGGAATGTTCCAGAACTGTCAATCTTGTTCCCTGGCATCAAAACCACCTGCATCAAAATCACAGTTACGCCATAGAGAACAAATATCAGTGACACCTGGCAACACTAGAGAGACCCCTACAATCCACACATACCTGACTTAATTGAAACAAAAACCATGAGAATTTCTGCAGGAGACTACCACTATCTTACCTCAAACTTTGCTGCAAAAAGAGCACAGACAAATAGCAGATGCCATGCATTCATTATCCATCTACATTCACGTCTATTCCTGGATGTCTGAGAGATATTCCATAGACGAAATCGAGATTGGCATAAGTCCGCAACACAACACATGGTCTCCCAATAAAGTCACATTTATATGACATGCAGTCTATCCGATAGTATCACATTTATATGACATGCAGTCTTTGTTTTTTACAACAGCTCATGTTACATCACTATAATGTTCATACAGTCATAACAATAAGAATATTAATTTTCTTCCCTGCGGCAACATATTTATGAATGTTTGTACTTTAAACATGTTATTTATCAAAAACTCCAAGCAGAAATTATTGTGAAAAAATGTGCTTCCTTGTCATAAATGTCCATACATTTCACTAGCTAATTAAAAATGCAAAAAGACAATGACTATGTTTGCCATGGCCTATGGCTTGTTTTATATAAAGAGAAGTCAATGTGTTTTATTGTAATAACACTTCTTGAGACTTTATTCATTTAAGCAATCCTTTTTACTTGACACCTAATTGTTCTCCTGCTTCATCTACGTATCAAATGAACTCAATAAAAAATAAACTTTTCTAAATCTTCATTGATAACATTGCTTTTGTGAAAATTAAAAAGTGTCTTAGCGTGACTTTTGGTAACTGAAATTTTTCAACGATCTTTGCACTTAAATATTATGACCATGTTTTACCATCTTATATTCAGTTTAAACTTTGAACACACTTTAGACTTCAGTTCATTATTGCACCTTTTTGTCTGAGCCCCTAGTATACAATGCTGATTCAAAATTTTAACTATTAAATGTTTTTTATTTGTCGATTATGTGTTTATACAATTTGTACAAGACACTTACTGTTTAGTATAATACAGCAATTAACAGCATTCCTTTAATAATATTCAAAATGTAATTTGTCAAACTATAAATTAATTTCCAAAAGCATTTCAAAGATGCAATAAAAGAATGCCATTCACATTGTTGAAAGAGATATTTCATTCCCGATTTTAAAATGGTTTTATTGAGCACTTTGTTTATATAGATTAATTGATGTAATAACTGTTTAAGATAAAAATGAACTAAACTATGTGCACTAAATGTGTCATGTGTCATTTTCTTAATGTTACATTTATCAGCAAACATTGAGTATTTTAGTTTACCATATGTAATACGTTTCCAAGATCCTGTTAACATTTTTTTTTTCCAAATCTCAAGTGTATTTACATGTACCAGTAGAGTAGTGCAAACAATCTAATAATAGTATGAAATTACATGACCTTATAGCAAATATAATCAAATAACAAGGGACAAAATTGTCACAAAACCAAGTTTTCAATTGGAAAAAAGTCTGATAAAGGGAGACAATTCAAAATGTGCATTGTTACTGATTGTTCCTATAGTTACCCCATTGTGTCAAACTCAATATATTTTCTCAAAGTGTNGAATAACACACATTTGACAATGCAAAAAACATACAGTACACTTTTTTAAGCTGATCATTAGTAAAAATAATTTACTTCTGTACAGATTGAAACTTTAATACATGAACTGGTATTTAAATGTATGTTGGCAGTTGGTCAAGGTTACACAACACAAAAACCCAGGCAAATACTTGACACAGAATTTAAACCCTTTTATGCCTAGTGGACTCTCCCATCCTTCTAAATTGGATCAATTTNGCATCATGCGGCGTCTCATCTGGGTCTACGCTGTTTGGAGTGTTTGCCAAGGCCTTTTTCTAGACGCTAGGCATAAATGGGTTAATATGATTAATTCTGGATGGCAGCGTTTGCTTTGTTAATGGTTTTCTGTTGATTGTCAGTTTTTAGTGTCACTTGTCGTCGGCTCATTTTGAAATAATTGATATGAGCCTCTCTCTGAGAAAACCAGGCTGGTTTAACCCTTTGCATGCTGGGAAATTTGTCGTCTGCTAAATTTCTAAAATTAGCATTTTCTTCGATTTTTTTTCAAAGAATACTATCAGAATAGCAAACAGTTTGGATCCTGATGAGACACCACGTTCTGTGGCGTCTCATCTGGATCCAAACTGTTTGCAAAGGCCTTCAAAATCTGGCTCCAGCGCTCAAAGGGTTAATGCAAGTGCGTAAAGTAACGTCCCAGATTAGCCTGTGCAGTCCACATAGACTTATCAGGAACAACACTTTCCGCTTTTATGGGGAAAAACATAAATAGTCTGTTCTAAACGAAAATCCAGTCTAGGCCGAAAGTGTCGTCCCTGATTAGCTGCACAGGCTTATCTGGGACAACCCTTTACGCACATGAATTATAAAGCCCAGTTTTGCCAGAACAAGGGTCATTTATTCTGGACTGAAGTGTTTGCTTTGTTGGTTTTTCTGTTGATTGTTAGTTTTATTGTCACTTGACCTGCTCATTTTGAAAATAATCAGTATTGATATGAAAGATGTTCCCACACTCACTTCAGTGTTGAGTAGTTATTTATTACAGAGATTCCTGATCCATGTCTCACAAAAACATGTAATTGTTATATATCCAGGATTATTTATCACACATGTCTGCAAATGCTTTTCTTTCACAGTATTGTTTGTTTTGAATATAATAAATTAAATAAGCTTTTCCAAGAACTGTACAACAAATAACGGATGTGCATGCCTTCTCTCTAATTGGTTTTAAATACAAAATATTAAAAACCACCTGACCTCACCCGTATTACATCAAATCAATGTTTTTTATCAACTATTATATATTGACCTAAGTACTTTTAAAGTACTAACACAAACAATTTCAACTGATTGATAACACAAATTTAATGTAGCACACATTCAATAACATTCCTACATGAAATACTTAATTCAAGTAAAATTAAATTGTCTTTTTGTTAAAAATAAAATAAAACCTTAGAGGTCCACTTTAATTTGGGGGAAAACAATTTCGAGTCACAAAAGGCACAGGGTGCTATTAAAAATGGAACAGATTGCATGGAAAGCTGTTCTCGTATGGTGATTTTTTTTTTACAATAGGCTTCACTTTTTTTCTTCAAACACTTGTAATAAAGACTTTTAAGCATAGTCTTTAAATTTGTCTTTTAAGATGTTCAAAAATGATTTAAATTTCAAAAGATTTTCAGACTTTTGTGTTGACCAGGCCATAGAGGAAGAAGGGGAGCAAAAAGGAGTAGGATGCAGCATCCTGATATGTTTTAGATCTTTCCCTAACGCTTTGAGCGCTGGAACCGGATTTTGAAGGCCTTTGCAAACAGTTTGGATCCAGATGAGACGCCACAAAACGTGGCGTCTCATCAGGATCCAAACTGTTTGCTATTCTGATAGCATTTTTTGAAAAATAAATCGAAGAAAATGCTCATTTTATAAATTTAGCATAAAACATTTTAGCAGACGACAAATTTCCCAGCATGCAAAGGGCTAAATAGCAATTGGGTTTCCAAACTCAAACAGGGAAAAGGTTCGAGTTCAGGAAATTTACCCCTTTGTTTACAGGAGAAAAATAAGCAATTTCAATTATTACGTACATGTTAATATGATAATGCATTTCTATATTGAACTCTAAGAAGTTCATTGAAAACCGAATTAAACTGGAGGTAATTTATCTAAAACTTTGATAAAACATGTGTTTGAATAAGAAAAAGAAGAATTACGCTAGGTTAAACTATTTCAATATGTTACATGTACTTATATTTTTGTATAACAATAACTGTAACAGCAGGGTACCATTGGCAAATGGTTTTGCAAAAATCTATACATGTTCATAATGGGCACACCAAAAGTTATTGAAATCTTTTAAGAGAAAGTCTTTATTTCATTTTAAATAGACTTATATAAAATACATTACCCCTTTTTTTCTTACAAAAAAAAAGACGAAAAACATTAACATATTTATTTTATGTTTACTGACTGGCACGTCCGCTATCATTTTCTTGTCAATGTGATATGTTGCAATTTCAGATGATAAAGTATGTAACTTTTGTTGTAGAGATAAGTTTCTAGCTGTATGATGTTTACACAAATCAAAAATTAACTTTCTTTTGCACAACAATTTAAAGTATATACAGCAGGGCTTTTTTTCCTTCTTTGCAAGTGGCCCTGGAAGGACATTTCACAATTTTGACAAGGACGATTCACAAACCATTCAATTAACATGGCCGTGAATTTTACAAAATCGGCCGTTTTTCACAATTTTAACAATTTCACGACTCGGTTTTTCCAAAATTTTTAGAAGTTCGCGACTCAATTTTTTTTTATTTTGAAAAGTTTGCAAACACATTTTTTCACAATTTTGAAAAGTTCGCAACTCATTTTTTCACAAAGTGAGAGGGCCAGGGCCGCTTCACAAAGTCAGGAAAAAAAGCCCTGCATACAGGAAAATGAACCAATATAATTGTAAAATTAAACAAACAATTACATGGTTTGTTTACATTCAATATAAAAAAACAACAATAACACATAAACTTCAATCAACTCAATAGTAAAATGCTTGACAAACACATAGTCTGCAAACTCACAGCTGGTTCTGTGATATAAAATTTTCCAATTTAATAATTTGTAATAGCTTCAAGCGTTTAATCATCATGCAGTAATCATTGTAATATCCAGTGATTATCCTCCTTATAAAATATTAATTGTTTTCACCACTCAACATAATTAGCATACACAGTAAAATTAAGTTATTAATATAATTTGCATCTTCACTTCCAGTAAGAATGGTTTACATCATCCATTTATTATATAAACAACATGTACTTTAAAAACTGAATGAATGAAGTTTAGCAAGGCCACATCAGCTTATAAACTTTAAAGGGGGTTTTGTTTATCATGTGTTAAACGCTGCAGTTAAGTGACACGTTAAACACGGATCTTTCTCAAGGATGTAGATTCTTGTTGCTCTTTAAATAGAATGACATTAATTCAAATATGTTTTTATAAAACAGTTTTTTCCTTGTTCACTTCACTGAAAACAGTACTTAATTTCTAGTCCCTTTTCAATTAAGTTTTTTCTGACAGAAGGAGTAAATTTAAACAATCTCACGTACATGTACATAAATAACATAACATGAAGTTTTAATGACATATACATGTAAATAAAGTATCAACACATGACATACAATTTACATACAAAATACATAGTAAAGATAGTTTTCAGTGGATCATTGTTTACATTTAATATTTGACAAATTTGCCGGATTCCCCTTTAAGAATTAAAAGACACTGACAAAACGACCTATCCCACCAAGATAAAGTCCTTTGATTGTATGGCATAGAAGGAAATAGATCCTGCATGAACACGTATTCCATTCAAAGTTGGATTTTAAAATGGCAATTTATCAATCTTTATTGAAATTTACACTTGCCATAAACACAATAACCGTCTAAGGGTTTCATGTTCTGTTTGAAACCAATTTGGAAACAAAATGTTTCTTTAAAGTTTTCAATATAAAGCTATATAAATCCGGTATAATAATAATATCAAATGTTAGACTTTTAAATTGTATTACTTTTGTTAGAGTATTTGATACTGTTTTGGCCATTTTTAAGTAAGTGTGGTTTCAAATGCAAAGGAATAATAAGTTAAAACATGGTATCAAATAAGTAAATGCAGCAACACAATATATAAGAGGTTCATAAATTACAAAATAAAAAATTAGAGAAGATTTCCGTTCATTATGCACAGTTTTTTACCTCCAAGTTTCAATTTTCAATTTATATAGTTGTTGCACATTATACATTGATACAAGGCTATCCTGGATGCTACAATGTAACTTGTCAAAAGTCCATTATGAAATTGAAAATAATTATAATAGATTCCTTTTTTATAGTCCAGAATACTACATGTTCAACCTTTTATCTTACAGGCTGAAGGCCTAAGGGCTGTTGTTGAACACTTATAGCAGGTAATAGGAATTGAACGCACGGGGTAGCAACATTTTGGACAAATATTACAATGTTTGTTGAGTAATTTGTGTCATGATTTGTTTAGTATTTTAAGATGCTAATTGGATTTTAACCCATTTATGCCTAGTGCACGCGGACTCTCCCATCCTTCTAGATTGGATCAATTTATTTCCAAAATTAGGGATGTCTAGTATATTTATTTCTATATTTAGAAAATTTCTTACAGAAATTTCTTTAAGCAAACAGCGCAGACCCTGATGAGACGCCGCATGATGCGGCGTCTCATCTGGGTCTACGCTGTTTGCCAAGGCCTTTTTTCTAGACGCTAGGCATAAATGGGTTAAGACACTAATTGGCACTTGAGAGCCTGAGAATATGCAATTGCACATAAGTGGGTATAAGCTGTATTAAACATTTATTTGCCATCGTCTGCATCACATAGAAGGAAAACCACTGTAGACATCAACCAAAACACAACATCAAAATGACAACAGCAGCCTGTTTAAAGGGCACCAATATTGTCAAGTAAATAGTCCTTCAAAAATTTCAAAAACATAGTGCTATGCAACCCATGCTCTTGATCATAAAAAAACTTCCTACTGTGAATAAAAAATAAAGCTTTCCAATAACGTGCATTATTTGATTGCCCGATAGTAAAATGGTATACATTTTTGGTCAGATTCAGTAGTTTTCTTGGCTTGAAATATCTTTTCTTCATTTTGGCTTTTCAAAACCGCGTAATATACATGGTAGCCACTATACACAGAATTCTATGGTACATAACAATTTACAAATAATGAAATGTAGTAACAGAGCGACAGACATGTGTTGATCAAATAAAGGAAGCTCAAATCGGCTAAATATTGATAAGCTGTTTTAGTCTTTTGGCAAGACAACAAATATGTGCGCCTGCATAACATTTTAAAATGTACCAGGGCTTTCTCTTGGCTAATTAAAACAGCCATTATTGGTTCATATTTCCAGTGGCAAAAAATAGGTATCCTTTCTTCCCTATAGCCAGTCCCAAAATTACCAATTGAACAAAGAGTTTTGAAGTTTTAACAAGCCTTCCACTGATATTTTTATGTTAAGGATTTCTGTTTACTGTTAGTTAATTGAATAAATCTTCAAAAGTTATAAAGTGCAAACAATAATTTTTTCCCAATGTATAGTTTATAGACGGTGAAATTCCACTGTAACATGTATAAGTTATGTTCCGAAATTGTAAAATGAAAAGTGGAAATTAGCCCTGCATGCCAACACAAAGGAAAAGACTTGCATTATGTCACTCTTGATTACCTACAAATTTTAATATTCACACTAGCAAGAACTTCTCACAAATCAGCAAAATGTATACAGTGACAGCATTGCATATTTTCGCCCATTTGTGGGGCTGAAATTTTAATATTCACACTAGCAAGAACTTCTCACAAATCAGCAAAATGTATACAGTGACAGCGTTGAATATTTTCGCCCATTTGTGGGGCTGAAATTCTGCACCCCCCCCAAGCAAAAGTATGTTTTTGCTACAACATATTTAAAAGAATCCCCTTAAAAAATGATTTTGATGAGATTTTATTTAATTTAAGTAATTATGTGCAATCATCATGCTATAAAAACCAATTTGCCTTATTAATTTTTAAAAAGAATATCAATTAAAGTTAACTAAATATGCCTTATTTTAAGTAAATTTAGAATATTCTTAAATTAATCACAATTAATGTGTTCTGCGTAAAAATACCCCCCCCCCCCAAAAAAAA
>VMBQ01003004.1:55988-78269 GCA_007657795.1 Dreissena rostriformis
AAAAATGTGACTTCTAGAGTGTTAACAAGGTTTTACTATAGCCATATAAGGAAAACTGCCACGCCCCCTGGCAGCCATGTTTTTCAACCAACCGGAACCATTTTCAAACTCGTCCAAGATATTATTGGGACACATGTTCTGACCAAGTTTCATGAAGATTGGACAATAAATGTGACCTCTATAGTGTTAACAAGGTAAATGTTGACGCCGCACGCCGCACGACACACGACGGACAAAAGGCGATCAGGTGAGCTAAAAATGGAAAGGCACTGGCCCCAGCAAACATACATGTATGAGGCTATGAGCATGTGCACACATCTAGGAGCATGTGCATAGTCGTCACAAATTAACTGTTTTCCCAGAGAGCAGCTCATTTATTATAGTTTTACACCATTTTAACAGCTGGTCATGTACATTAATGTTATATTACAAATGACACAGCTTGTAAAACTTGTATCACTCATTTCAGTCATTTGTAGTTCACAAAATTTAATCTGTCAGGTTTCACGTAGTGTTTAATGCAAATATCATAATTAGTGTAGGTGAAAAAATGTGTCAGACATTTCATGTAATCTAACAGTTATGCGCTTCATATATTATACTATAATATATGATTTATATACATATATTGTGTACACAAATTAACTGACTTATGTCTTTATCTTTATAGCAAACGATATGTTTATAAGTTGTGTATTTGAAGGTAACAGCTACATGTATCATCAATTGATATTTAAAAGAACACAAGGTTCAAATAGCAAAAAAAATTGTATTCAATTTTATTTCACTGTTTTAAAAATATATACTTATAATGAACTCTACAGTTCTTGATGAAAATGCAATTTTCAAACGCAAATTTAAAGAATTTATGAAAAAACACAGGCACCATATAAGAAATAAAGAGATACAATCATGTAATACCCTTGTCAATAAAAAAAACACCATAAACGCAGTATGTATATGCCTAATATGGCAAATTGCTATCACAAATTCAACCGTCATTTTTATGTACATGAATGAATGACCGATATTCCCCTCAAAGGATCAAATATCAGCTCATACCGATATGTAGTAAAGCAGACAGTCTACATAAACTGTTAAAGACACAATATGTCAATACAAAGGTTTAAAGCTTAACCCCGTGTTCAATGCAGATAAACCTGCGCCTTGTTGTTATGTATGGTAAACTAGCCTTCAACTATGAAACTCGGTCACCTAGAATAGAGGACTTTACATGAATGGAGTATTACTATAAATTGTCAGCCTTAGGTAAATATAGTGAGGTTTAAAGTTGACGTGGCCTGACAAGGCAGATAAAAGTGAAAAACTCAGTCACCCTTGTTTGCTTTAAGATGGTTTTGACTTTGCACCTAGTTTTGTTTACGTTATCTTTCATTGTGGTTCAGTGTCAATATCTTACTGGTTCCTTACCAGAATAATGTATTATAGTTTGCAATAATTTTTAACTAATAATCAATTTATCCAACTTTTTTTATTAATCTATACAGAATTATATTTACAAATTCATTCATTTAACGCATTTAAGACAATGAATAATAAAGAAATGTGTTTGAATGACTCCGTTAAACAACCAAAATAATAATAATGGAACTAGATATAAATTCACATTAAAATAAGTAAAAATCTCCATGGCTAAGATTTTTAATATTGACTTGAGTTCATGGTTCAAGACACATTTAATATTTGCGAATGTACATTATATAATGCATGTGCTGCTAATTGCCCAATTAGTGTACACTCACTCTGTAAACGGTGACTTGTTTATTGGAAGAGATGAGATAAGATAAACAACGCCTGGGGTATCCCCTCAATGTATAGACCGAGTTTCCAATACTGGGGAATGAATGTAAATTAGAAGAAAAACAGGATTTATTACCATGGAACTCTAGATGTTAACTGACTGACGTGCAAGGTCAAATTTTCTGTGAGAAAAAATGGTCGGGTCAAAAACGAGTCATTGTTAATATGCTCGCGTCAAAACGCAGTATTCTGCGTCTATTGAAATCCATGTACAATGTATATACATTCTTCAGTATTCAACAACAAAACACTAAAAGGAATCCACCTATATAAATATGTGTTTCAATGTAAACATTAAACAATTCACAAAAAACAGTAATGCATATTGACCACACCAGACTGACAACAAATTAAGAACAGCATCTACATTTCCTGAATGCTGAACATTTAAGATAAATTTTAATCTGCAACCCCTTGCCTAAATCATTCACTTCAAAAACAATTTAACTTGCCAAAAAAAAGTAAGTGTTTCAAATTACATGCATAATTTAAATGCACAAAAATAATTTTCATTAGCCATGTTTTACTCAACAGGGTTTTTTTTCCTTCTGAAAGACCCGCCGAATTTCGGCCCTTTCCCCTAGATATTTTTTTCCCCTCTGATATTGCATAATTAAATTATCTGTTGCCTTGAATTTGTTTTAAAAACAGTAAAATATGTTGAAGTGATTATTTGAAATTTTCCTTACATGTTTTTTTTGTATTTTCCCCAAAATCTGGCGTTTTGCGTCATTTTTTTCCCCAAAATCCGGCTTTTCGCGTGATTTTTCCCCCCTCAAAAAAGGACAGGCCCTTTCCCCAAAATCAGATAAAAACCCCTGCTCAAATTATTAACATCAATCATCAATGCAATTCTTATCATGGTGAAAAGGTTGCATCATCAGACATCTTAATAAGGTGAGGAAATTGTTATCAGGGCCAGTATGAATTCCCCCAACCCATTTTTAGACTTAAGAATAAAGAATAGACTTAGAACCAAAACATGTAACCATGGTAACGTTGAACAGCTTTTGAATATATACAGGCTTTTCATTTTGCTTTTGTCATAAATAAATTGTTGTAAATAAATAATTGTGTCGTCAGAGGTATTAAATTTGTGTCATGTTCAACTATATTATAGTATAATTTATACTACTCAGGGCCCTTGTTTGGCCATTTTTGGGGCCGAAATTCCCCCCTTTAAATAGTATACTTTTTTCCCCTATTTCAGCTAAAAATTCCCCCCTCCCAAAAAAAACACATTTTTACTTTTATACCTATGTTGCCAGCTCTGGTATCGTGCCATTAACCTTTGATTAAATGTATATTTATGTAAATTACATTAAAATATAGCAATTTTAAGTGTTGAATGGTTGGTAAAAAAATCTTCTAAAATTCCACTTTTTGACCAAAACGACGCGAAATTCCCCCCTCTAAGGACCCTGGCGCCACTCCCCTAGGCCCTGCTACTGGAACAAAACTTTTCCAATACTATTCTTTATTTTAAGCAGGCCTCGAAGAATCCACTCGACCGCTCGCATTTAATTTTTATTTTGCGAGTGAAGTTTACGGTCGGGCGAGTAAAGTTTGTAAAATACTTGACCGACCGGGCGAGTGCTGTTTTTCAAGTTGCGAAATATAAATTCCGTTCCAGAACTCCCGCCACATTGATACGAACAAAAAATAGGTTAAGTACACAAAGAAACTGCACTTTCGTTTTGACAATGAAAAATGACGTCACAGGCACAGTAAAAATAATTCTCAAAATCGGCTGCGCTCCTTTCGTAGATGTCAGTGCTCTTAGCTAATCAATTAATAGTGAAATTGACCGTTTAATATATTGGTCATTCTGTGAAGAATTAAATTTCATTTTAATGTAAATATCAAAAAAATAAATAATACATACATGTAACTGGTTTATTATAAATTTAATACTTAATATTTAATTATAAATAAACAGAAAAAATAAAAATAAACAGAATAATTCGTGATCAGAAGCCTTAGCCAAAATTAACCATACTGTTACCATTTGTCAATCAAGCGTGTAAATGCAGGGCGAGTAAATTAAAGTGAAGGGCGAATGAATTGTCAGGCCACTCGCCCTGCAGGGCGAGTGGCTCAGGATTTTTTTTCAAGGCCTGTTTTAAGACTTAAGTAAAAAATTGGTCGGTGAATTATAAGAACCCAGGCTACATGACAAAAGTAAAGGAAGCATAGTAATAAAATGTAGGGAATGAAGTCCAAATCTTGAAAATGTCAATTGTTACCTCAGATGTGCCATGATGATAAGGCCAAAAAGAAAAATAGTTGTGTTTCCGGTCACCCGACCGACCCTATCTGTTTGGGGCCGACCCAAAAACGTATTATCCAATATTTGCCTTTTTTGTTAATTTTTCCCCGTCGAGCTCGGAGTTCGGTTTTTTTTTCATCTCCGTCCGGTCGAATTCGGCGATTACCAGAATTATTGTATTGTGACCTGCAAAATAACATCCCGTCGCCGCGAACGCTTTATATTATACACATTGTGCAATCGGGGGACCAGCCTGTTTTTCCCGCAAAATCGATATCCGGCGTTCCGTTTGATTGTNTTATGGAAAACATGAAAAATAAAAAGAATTTTAAATAATAATAAGTTTTTCCTACCTACCGACCCTACTTTTTTCAGGAGGTGACCTGAAACACAACTATTTTTCTTTTTGGCCTAAGGACATAAAAACACAAACATTTTAAATTGATACTGACCTTGTGACTTGAACTTTGAAACACAATCACCCCGATAAAAGTCCAAAGAATGAATCTGGAACAAAAATCATTGTAGTACTAAAAGAAACTGAAAAAAATCTATACATTTATAAAACAATGTTCTAAGTTTTTTTAAATGCTTATGTATTACCAAATACAATGTAGCGATATTACAATTTAACACTGTAAATAAAATTGAATTCCTTAACAAACTCCTAACATTAAATCTAATAAAAAATATGTTTCTTATTTAAAAATTCTCATATACATGTACATGTAAAAATGTGTGAATATTATTATATTCCATGCTGTCCATGATGCAATGCTGATTTGGAAGCCTAAAAACACCAGTATACATGTGTATTTACAAATGTAGTTCAAAACCATACAATTATTAAAAAAACCATGCTCAATATTGCAGCCCAAAAACATGTTAACACTTTTAGGCTGTTTTGGGTAGATTAATTCAGAACCGATGTTTTCTAAACTGGACATCCAAACAAAGCCAAGGCGAACATGTAATCAGGGCAAACTGACCCAATACCTTCCAGCAAGTTTCACCTGATTCTTATGAATAAAAATTTAAATCAGTACCAGACAATAATTGATTGGATTTGACAGTGCTTTAGATAGGCCTAAAATGAAGGGCGGCCCGCCCCGCCCTGTCCTTCTGAGCCCCCCCTGTCCTTTAATAAAATGATGAAAAAATAATGAAAAAAATATTCTACTTGTTACTCTATATTCTAACAATTATATTCAATAATATAAAAATTTATATGCAACAGGGAGCATTCCTGTATACTACCGCGCGCCAGAAAGTGCCCTTTTGACAAAATACGGCGGGTTGAAAGTGCCCTTTTCACAAGATATACTCCCCCTGCCCTTTTCGAATCCTAGCTGGAGCACTGATTTGAATTGGGTATCAGAAGTACTTATCTTGAAGCAATGTCTGTTATGAAAACCACTTTTGCCTCATGAAACAGGAAAACAAGAACAAAAGAAGAAACAAATAAATTTCAGAAAATGGAATTTGGAAAAAATGCCAGCCAATTTTACCCATTCCGTGTCGAGTATGGAAGATTTATTTACTTTTCAAAATATTTTAAATTTTCATTCATGTTCAATCATTGTCGAATAGACAAAAAATTATGATAATGTCAAAAACAAAATCATGAAAACAGAAAAGCAAATAGGACCATCCCACTGTTTGAATATAAACACACTCAAACGAAGTTGTTTTAAAACTAACAGTTGGTCTTAAATGGTTAAATTATACTTACAGTCTCTTGCTCCATTTAAAAACATTCATTTTGTAAACTGACTTTCGAATATTTCATTTTAAAAGAGTAGAAATGTTTTGTAATCCATGTCATTTTGACTTGACATTAGCCTTCTTATTGAAGAGCTAGTTGGCGGTTACACTCAACTACTAGCAGTTGTGTAAAAATCCGTGCGATAAAGGTGTTTCGCAGTTTGGTGATAAAACAGGCCAAAGGTGTAATGGTCTTTGAACCGGAACTTCCGAAAACTTGAGAACTTGTCGAAATAGGTGCTATTATGTTATCAATTTGTGTGTTTGTTTTGAACGGGAAAAAATCCGAATTAACTCTGAGATGCTACACACATACATGTATAGTCGCCGATCTGTGATATTTAAGGGATCTTCTTCTTCTTCCTATACAGCACTCCTTCTAAAAAGAAGATATTGTGCCGGCGCCTATTGGTTAAGGGGTGAATAAAACTGTACAAAGGTGCTCAGTTGCGTGTTAATTTAAAATTATGTACATTGTTAGTGTCTACAGGTGAATAAGGAGGACACTGACAGCCACAGGAGTAAGGGTTTTGGAAACTACGACTGTGGCTGCCTTATGTATGTGGGTAGGTAGTGAGTTCCATTTGACAACTGTTCTTGGGTAGAATGAGAATTTATAAGAGTCTTTTGATGCTTGTATGTGTCTGTAGCCATGGTCACTGCTGAGTCTGGATCGGCGGTCGACAGGAACAAGAAGATTATCAGGAGGAGCGATGGCAACTAAATAGTGGATAATTTTATACAGCATGATGAGACGGAATTTCGTTCTGCGTGTTTCAAGTGTGGGCCAATTGAAAGTGTCTATCATATAAGTTACTGCGCTTGTGTTGTGATATCTGTTTGTTACGAATCTGGCTGCACATCTGTGTAATTTGTCTAGTTGATTTATTTGAGCTTTTGTATGTGGGTCCAATACACTCTAATTTAGGCCTAACTATTGCTTTGTAGGCATGATCTTTAACTTTTGATGAGCTAATTTTTAGGTTGCGGCGAAGAAATTCTAGTGCATGGTTTACATTATTAGTGAAAGAGTTAATATGTTTATCCTATTTGAGGTTACTTTGGAGTGTAAGACCTAGATATTTGGCATGATTTACTTTTTCAATGATGTGATCATGTAGTTTATATAAGAAGATGATAGGATTTCTTTTTGAGTGATGCTGAGGATGTTACATTTATCAGGATGGAATTGCATTAACCAGTCCTGCTCCCATCGACCAGCAGCTTAAATATATAGCTGAAGATTGTGGGCGTCGGAGAGGTTGCTGATATTTTTGTAGATGATGCTATAATCTGCAAAACGTCTCAGAGTGTTTGATATAATCAGCAAGGTCATTTATGTAGATAAGAAATAAGACGGGCCCCAAATCCGTGCCCTGTGGGACTCCGGAGGATACAGGTACCTTGTCTGACATGGTTCCCTCCAGGACAACAGTTTGGGTTCTACTTGTTAGGAAGTCAGATATCCAGAAGAAAGCATTTGCATTTATACCATAGTATTTGAGTTTGTATTAGAGGTGCTGGTGAGGTACTTTATCGAATGCTTTAGCACAATCCATAATGATGATGTCAGTTTGTATACCTTGATTATTTGATTGGGTTAGGTTTTGAAGGAATTATATTAGTTGTGTTTCGCAAGAACGGTTAGGTCTAAACCCGTGTTGTTGGTCATATACAATATTATTTTTATCAAGGTGGGACATGATAGAGCTAGCGATGACATGTTTAAGTATTCTACAGCAAATACATGTGAGTGATATTGGCCTGTAATTTATAGCATTATGTTTGTCTCCTTTTTAAAGACTGGGCATACATTTGCATGTTTCCAATCAGTTGGGATTTTCCCAAGAGACAGTGACTTTTTAAAGATTGAAGTCAGGATTGGGGATATTTATGCACTGCATTCCTTTAGTACTCTGCAGGGTAGTTGATCTGGGCCTGAGGCTTTGTGGATTTTAAGGTTGTTTAATTGTTTAGTTTTTTCTATTTTCTGTGATATATATGTTGATGTCTGGCATGGCTGGATTAGGGCTGGGACCTTTGTCAGGAATAGCATCAGATGTGGTTGGTGTGAAGGCATCTTGGAATTGTGTGTTTAGGACATTAGCTTTGTTTTGTGGCTCCGATTTAAGGAGACAATTTTCCCTAAGAGGAGGTATGGCCTTGTTTTTTTTTAGTTTTGATGTATGAGAATAGGTTTCACATATCATGTACATCATTTTATTAAATACCGATAGATATCAAACAAAGCAATTTAGCCTCAGAATAGTATGCATAATTCTGATGCTTAACGGAACTGCAAAGCTCTAAGCAGGGTATTGAGTGAAAAAAATCGTTTTCATAGTCTTACAATACAGTCGACCTAGTGTAATCACTAATGTGGTTTGTTGTTTATTTTTGTTACCGAAACATTTGTATGTGATGCCTCCACAAACTTGCACATAAAGGGCCTTTTCTGGTCATATCAACTTTGAGCAACAGTTCACTAATATGGGACCTATATCTGTCATATGAGGTAGCCCATAAGAGGGTGCCAGATGGGTCTAATATTGCAGCTTTGTTATGAAAAGGGACTAAATGTATTTATTTTGCAAAAACGTATTTTCGCGTTAGTATGTGACAACACTGTTCTTATCCCATATTTTATCATAAAACGGTAACACATAAAAGCGTCTAAATTATTACCAATATTATACTCATTGGCTCATTGGGTCTCGCAATTTCTCCGAAAATGTATGTGAAATTTAAGTGGAAATACAAAACTTTTAGCAGCGACCAAAATGAAGAAAACAAATGGCAAATATTTACAAATTGACATGTACATACCGGTTTACTTTTTAATTACGACGATATCTTGCGATATATCTTCTATACAAATGCATGCACATGTGTAAAGAAGAATCTTTTAATTAATATTATCAAATGTAAAGTATGTACACTATGTTTGTTTTTAAAATGTATCAATTTGGGACACTTTCTTGAAAAGTTTGCGTATGTTTTATATTTTCTTTTGAAGGGCACGTGAAAACATGTTAGAAAACGTGTCCCGACGGCGGGAGGCAGTTAAATGTCATGGAAAAGGGGGTCCTAACCCCAGCCTGAACCATCATTCGACTCACACGTCTTACAATCTGTACCTGTTGTTGTTATTGTTGTTTTCAAAAGTAAAACTTGGCGGATAACTCAATACAAAATAAATGTTGGTAGCAAAAAATTGGCCAAAAGGTCCAATATGTCAACCTATATGTGTCTTACTGTTGATCTTACACTAGAAAACGCATATCGTGGATAAGCCTTATATATTTTAACACTTATATTAGTTTATTGAAACGATATCCGATAATAATAATTACATACAGAACGTGCCACCATGCGATAATACTTGTTTCTGGTTGTCTCCGGTTATGGTGATTTTAGAAATGCTTTGAGGAAATTTGAGTGTCCTTTTTTCAACTATAAATAAATATATCATTCGAAAGCTCATCAGATAAATTTCGGTTAAGTTTATGTTTATTTGTATTTTAAGGGCCGCTTATGAATTAAAATGTTGTCCGGTTATATTTATTATACTTTTCAATATGTCCAAATATACTAAATATTAATTGCTTCAGTTTTATGAGTAGAATTCGACATGTGATATTATTAGTAGTACAGTCAAGTTACCATTACCGGATCAGTAGCGCAATAAAGTTGTTCTGGTGAAAAGCAATAAAAAAATTGAGACTTCTTTTACACCTGTTTGATAAAATATTACCTTTGCTTACTGTTTCAGCGCATAGTCTTATTTTTAAACGCAGGCAAAATGTATTTGTGATACTTTTGTTTCGCCTCAGAATTGATGCATTAACGGATCAGTTGTAGCCTTAACGGATCCCGTTATTGAAACCACTCAGGAGGGCATCTAACACGCTATTTGAACTGTCGAAACATGAACTGTGTTGTTTACAATGACCAAGTTACATTGCCAGTTATAAATTATATTAATTTTTTGCTATTAGTTGTTTTCTATATGTGATTTTGTATCTACACTTTACGCATGGTGTTCTTGTGTGAATTATCTGTTGAAAATCCTATAAATAGANGCATCTGAATCCAAAGCTGTCAAATTTGCAAGGATCTGCCCCTGTAAAAGAAAACATCTTTGAGATGGACAGTGCATACATACAGATGAATAATTAGAATCATAACATTTACAAAAATGCATAAGTTCTGTGATTATTTGGTTAAAACGAGCCTCGTTCTGGGAAAACTGGGCTAAATGCATGTGTGTAAAGTGTTTACACACATGCATTAAGCCCAGTTTTCCCAGAATGTGGCTCAAAATAAATAATGGTTGTTTTAACAAGTCTCACTTTTCTCTTCTTTTTTTCTCCCGCTTATATATATTCATACAAAAGTAGAATTTGGGAAATTCAAGTTCTGCGGCCACATACAGAGACAGAGCCAGTTCACAGAGGGGGTAATCATGTGATAGCCAAGATGGCGACGTCCATGCCGAGACAGGTGTTTTTTGCCGTTTTATACCTTTTATAACTTTTGTCAAATTTTAAATGACTCTCACTTTCCAGCCATTTCAGTAAGAAAGTGATTGGTGTTTTTTGGTATTAAAATTCCCTTCATACCTAGACTTTACTTGCTGCAAATTTTCTTAGTAGAGCTGTAATTAGGTCATCCCGCTAAGAAATTTCGCAGAGAGTAAAGTTGAGATATAGAGCGATTATTAATACGAAATAAACGCTAGTAACTTTTTTGCTGATATGACTAGAAAGTGAGCGGCATTAAAAAAAAAATACAAGTAATAAAGGGTATAAAACGGCTAAAAATACCTGTCTCGGCATGAACCTTGCCATTATGACTATCACGTGATTACCCCCTCTGTATCAGCAAAGGACAGAATTTGTGAAAGAAAATACAGGAAGGTTAAACAAGAAAAAAATTAAATGCTATTAACCCTTTAACACTCTGATTTTGAACTGTTTGTAGTCCCTTAGAAAATCAAATTAAATTAAAGACCTTTCTAAATAAATACATTCAAGTTTTAAAGGCTTCATTTCCAACCCTAAGATACTGATGAGCAGCAAACAGCAGAAAACCTCACAAGCCTGCGAGTTACTCGCAAGCTGTTATGGTTAAATGCTGGTTACATACAGCCATTTTTACTTTTCTTCTGAGTGGAAAAGGGTTTAGCAAAGTCGTGCCACTTACAGCAAATGCTTCATGGTACTCAAAGACATCGATGTCTGCCAGACTTAGCCCGGCCTTGTCCAGCACCCTGGGGGTAGCGTAAGCTGGCCTACAACATCAACAACAAGTGTTAGACACCAAACTGATACATTTATACCGAAAAACAACCTGGATTTGAGCCACGCTCTGGGGAAACGGGGCCAAAAAACTTCCATAAAAGCGGAAATTGTCGTCCCTGATTAGCCTGTGCAGACTGCACAGGCTAATCAGGTATGACAATTTACGCACAAGCATTATGCCCAGTTTTCTCAGAACACAACACATATTATCAACTGACACTTTTCCTGGGATAGCTGATTTAACAGTTCTAAGTTCACAAACTTATTGCACGAACTGACATCTGCACTTCTTTGAATCAGAAGTAGGGTAATAATGGCAGATACCTGTGATGGCATTCATGAAGCTATGCATTGTGATTTTGTTAACTTGTTTGTCATAAGGGGAAATAAGGATAGAAAATGAGCAAAGCTAAAAATGTGGATCATGTGTCACAATTTCCGTTCCCTTACCCAAGGAGCAGTTGATCCTTGGGGTCCTGTGAGACGTAGACAAAGTCTCGGAGGTAGGCCTTGGGTTTGAGGCCCAGAGAGAGGGCCTTCTCCTCTGACATCAGCAGGCAGGCCGAGGCACCGTCAGTCTGGAGAGCAAACAAAACACTCAATCACCTATACCATAATCCAGGAGGAAACAATAAACTGAATCAGCTGGGGTCATAATCTAGACACATCTTAACTATTTGTTTTACCTAGTTGTGTCACGAGATATTTTTTTTATAAAGACAAATGAGTAAATTCAATTAAAATCTCATTAAATATACGTGAGCAGCGCTCTTGGAAAACAGGCCTTAATGCATGTGCGTAAGCTATCGTCCCTCATTAGCCTGTGCAGTTACATTTTTGTAATCTATTCTCTTGCCTAAACGTATGCAACCCTATTGTTCAGATGTGGACCTTCTATTACCCAAGAGCTTTACATGATGCTGAACATTTATAAAATAAGCAAGGTGTCACATTTAAACCCTTCAATAGAATTCAACCGGACTGATTATTGTGTACCTAACAAAACCCGAAACTCTAAAACACACAAGCTTTAACATTTAGGATTGTTTAGATACAACATTCCTGAATGCTGTTATGCTTATAAAAGTGTACTTATATTTTCAAGAGCTTCAACACCCCAAAACTATTAAGTTTTGTTTTACAACTTTTTAGAATGCCAAATGCTGACTGCTGTGTATTTATGCTCATATTGAATGCAGTAATGCTGACTCCAGTTTATTTATGCTAGGATCTGATCTGACACTCGTTGTCATATCATACCATATTTTATTAAACGAGTTCAGGAATTTTGTTAGTAAGCGAGCCTTTGGCGAGCTTACTAACCAATTTCCTCGACGAGTTTAATAAAATATGGTATGATATAACAACAAATGTCAGATCTTTTTTATCACATGCTTTTAAACTAAATAAAATACATCTTAATTGACTAAACAAATGCTGAAAGATCTAAAAGTTGGTTACTATCGTGACGTCATTTCATGTTGACGACGTCATTTCAACAAAATAAAGCCATGCGATTGGTTAGTTATTGATTCTTTAGCCAATAAAAACACTTAAAAATGTTGCATTACACATGTGTAATATAAAAAAAAACGTAATGTCTGGATTACATTGAAAACAAGGTATAGCATGTGATAAAACAATCTATTTAATTTCAACCTGAATGCAGAAATGCTGACTATAGAGTATCTATGCTCGAATTGAAGGTGGCAATCCTGATAAGAGTGCATTTATTCTCTAATGACTAATGTAAATCACCGTAATGTATGGTCAAAAACAACAGCTGTGCTAATAGAAGAGCAGTAAGCTTACCAGGAATGAAGCATTGGCGGCTGTGATGGTTCCGAAAGGCTTGATGAAGGCTGGCTTCAGTTTGGTCATCTGTTCAAGGGAGGAAGGCCGGACTCCATTGTCTTTTGTTATGTACTCTGCCACCTCTGCAATGTTACACACACAGTCAGTGGTGTCGACAGACTGTTCAGCTACATGGATTGTTAACATATGAGCTGCGTTCTAGGAAAACTCGGCTTAATGCATGTGCGTAAAGTGTCGTCTCAGATTAGACTGTGCAGTCCACACAGGCTTATCAAGGAAGACTCTTTCAAATGTTATGGTATTTTTCGTTTAATGGAAGTCTCATCTTAGCGAAAATCCACTCTAGGGGGAAAGTGTCGTTCCTGATTAGCATGTGCACACTGCACATGCTTATCTGGTACAAAACTTTACGCACATGCATTAAGCCCTGTTTTCCCAGAGCGAGGCTCATGAAGAGGCTTTCTTAACACCTACTTGCTAGACCATTTCATTATCAAGTGCAGAAGACACCATCGAATATTACAATTTCTTAGTTTTATAGTGTTTTTCATTTATAGGAATAGAACAACTCTTTATCATGTTTTTCCAACTTCTAAAATGACCACTAAGCAGGGAAAGAATAGTACAACTAACAGAAAACAGTTTGTTTTAAGATATATATTCTTCTGCTCATCACAACTCTCTAGCAAAAAATGTACAATAGTGTTTCTACAGAAAATACCAAATGACAGACATCCCAAGATGGACTTGGAACATGACTGTTTACATATTATTGTATGATAGACAGTTTATGCTCAATCTTTAATACACTTAAGAGAAGGAACACCCTTTTTTTGTTAGAAACTGAGGTCCTACTTGGCACTTTGTATGGCAGCACGTCAGTGAGAAGTCCAGCCTGGGTGGCAGCGGCTGCAAACTGGTGGGACCGCATGGCAAACTCATCCTGCAAAACACACACAATTGGTAGATCCACAATATACACATACGATATTTACACTAATTAAGTCATGCTCTGAGAAAATGGGGTTAAATGCATGTGCATAAAGTGTCATCCCAGATTAGCCTGTGTAGTCTGCACAAGAAAAGAAAAAATACAATAAAGACGGAAAGTGTCGCACTTTACGCACATGCATTAAAAAACCCTTTTCACAGAGCGAGGCTCAATTTTTATATTATTTACTCTACCGCCAAATGTCTACGAAGCAAGTCATACAACATCAGTTGCTTCAAAATGCATGTATGAATTTGAGGTAACATTTTGGGTTTATAGTCTGATATTCATGTCCATGACTTCAGTCGACATTTACATCAACACTCAGTTCAGTTAACAGGCATATTAAACAGTGTCCTTTTCCTCACAGGAATGTTGGGAAGAGCATATATTCAAAAGTGTTTCAAAAGTGTTTAAGTAAAAGCATGTGCAGCATATTCTAAACATCAGAACAACACAGTGTTGAAAAGACATGCAACTATAGCTTTCTTGCACCTAATAGAGATTGTTTTATTTTCAACCGCACTATATTGACATTTTTGTACTTTAATTGTATATAACCATTTTAACTTGAAAATGTAAGCTGTGGGATTTTATAAGAATAAGAATAAGAATTATATAAGTAAACAGTTATATCTTTTTAAACATGTTTTGTGTTATAAATTTAGCGTGTTGTCCATGTTTTAATGCTCTTGCAGACATATGCAGTACAATACCTGTGCCAGGCGGGTAATTCCGAAGGCTGTGCACAGTCTATCTGCAGAGTGACCCATCGACTCACTGGTGGAGAACTCAGCCACAGCAGGCAACTACAATCAGATATAGTGAGGCGTGTTATGGGAAAATGGGGCTTATTGAATGTGTGTAGTCATCCCAGATTAGCCTGTGCAGTCTGCACAAGCTAATAAGGGACAACACTTTCCGCTTTTATGGTTATTTCGTTTAAAGGAAGTCTTTTCTGAGCAAATAATTAAGTTTAGGCGGAAAGAGTTGTCCCAGATTAGCCTGTGCCAACTGCACAGCTAATCTGGGCAAACACTGTACGCACATACATTAAACCCAGTTTTAACAGAACTAGGATCTAATGGGTTTGTTTGCATATTAGTATCTGATGTTGTATTTAATATCATTGCGCAATATATAAATATAGAGCAGTAATTTGGGAGAACTAAATTGTGAAATGAACTCTTGTGTTAATTGACTGTTAGACAGATGTGAATGCTTGAATTGACCAATCATGGGACATGTACAAATAAAAAAAGCACACGGTTGCATAAACCAATTGATTATTTTTAAACCCTTGTTCAAACAAAAATGCATGGCTGTTATTTTTTGTCTACTGGTTAATACCATATATAGTATATTAATGAGTGTGCAGGCATTTAGTTCAGGTGTTTTCATTTGTTTTGTTGGGGGAAGGGTGAAGTAATCCAAGCATATTAATTTTGGGGTATGTTAAAAAAAAGAAATACATTGATAGGCATCATTAATAATAATTACAACACAAATTCACAATTAATTTGCCACACTATGACCACAGCAGAGAGCCAGTACACAGGAGTAGTTGAGTACCATACCCTTGATTGTATTTTTTAGAGGGATGAGTCAGACAAGAAAGGGTTTATCTACGCCTTTCCGGTTCCCTGCCCTACGGCTCACCTCAGGGGTCCACACAGCTGGGGACATGGCCTTCCACAGCAGCTGCAGTTTCTTGCCCGTGGTCTTGGCCTTGCTGGAGTCCAGCATGATCTTCCTCATCTTGCGACTGTGCCGTATCGGGACGTCTGACATGAACTCCACACCTCCCGCCACCACTGCCTCGCACTGACCGGCCGCTATCAGGCCGATTGCTGGAAACAGGGGGGAAATATGGCTACAAATGTGTAGATAGTGAGGTGTCTGAGAGGCGCAACTGGTAGTCGGAGGCAAAACAATACATATGAGCCGTGCACAATCCGCACAGGCTAATCTGAGACGAAACTTTTTGCTTTTATGGAAATTTTCGTTTAAAGGAAGTCCCTTCTAAACAAAAATCAAGTCTATGAAGAAAGTGTCATCCCTGATTAGCCTGTGCGGACAGGCTTATCTGGGAAGACACTTCAGGCATATGCTCATGCTCCTGTTTTCATGGAGTGAGGCTCATATTGATATATTTTCTCATCTGAATAACATTTACTCTTACATCTGTATACAGATTATAACCAAACTTGGTGCATTGTGTCACAGTTGTTGGGCACGTTGCCATGTCACTTTAACACTATCAATATGTCATAAAACAAGATTTTTCATCATTTTGACAAAAACATTATTTCTGATATAATATAGCAACGTTCGGTCAGACAAGAGCCGACCTAGCATTTCTACGAGTTCGAGAAGTGTTTACTTATAGTTTATGTTGGCAAGTAGCCGTTCGTGGTCATTTTCCGTCACAAGGCAACCTTTCCCTACAAAATGGTACATAGTTAACGAAAATCGACCGCCATTTTGGCAAATTATGGCTTTAAAATGTAGATGTAGGTGATTTTCCTGTGTCAAGAGATACCTAACTTGTATATATATATTATATCAGAAATATTTTTTTTGTCAAAATGATGAAAAATGTTGTTTTATGACATATTGATAGTGTTAAAGTGACTTGGCCAAGCGCACAACAACTGTGCATTGTGTATAAAACATTTTCCTGGAAAAATATTAATGCTCAATATGTCAGCCTAATTGTAAAAGAAAAACATACATTTTGTAAATAACTCAGTCATAATATAAAAATTGTATACTTTTTTTAATCAAAATAATAATTTGCAGATAGATAACAATACTTAATTTAGCTTTATACATTCACACACACATAAGGAAATACAGTTTGTTAATTAGAATTAACAAATCTGAATTATTGTGACACATCTTTAGCATAATGTGATACCTGAAGTGATGGCCTGGTTGGAAGAGATGCAGGCCTGAGTGACCGTGTGGGCGGGAGTCGTATCCTTGAAACCAGCGCTCAGCATGGCCTGAAATACATGCACAATCCATGGTTACACAACACTAAATATGCCATTATATACATGCACAATCCATGGTTACACAACACTAAATATGCCATTATATACATGCACCATCCATGGTTACACACCACTTAATATGGTAGGATAAAGTGGCATCAAAGTGTTTTTTATTACTGTCAGAAGTTTTTTATTGGAAGTAAAATCTGAAGGTAAATTGAGCACTGATTGGCTAACAAAGAAAAAGAAGAGATGGAACTAACATTATAACTAAATACAAATACATTTTTGCATTAAAAGACAATCTAAACACCGTTTTTTTTAAACTGATATACGGTTTTCTACAATTAATTAGAATGACTTAATTGTATATCATAAGACATACCTCTCTTGCGATGTTACTGGTCTTCACTTCTTGAATCACAGTTCCATACACAACATAGTCGATCACATCTGTAACAAGAGAGGTTTGTAAAACATGTATGTTCTACCAATTTGCAGTAAAGTCATCCTTGTAACCTTAACCTTAGATTACTTGATTTGTTAATAATTAGGGGTCATCCTCCATCAAGACTAAGCAGAATACAAATTTATATGATCCTATTTATTCTCTAGATATTGTGTGGGAACCAATTTCATGATACAAGCATCAGTGATCTTGAACTTTGACCTAATGGCCACAATCTTAAGGCATCTTACTTTTTTTCCAAATAAACACAATTTCAAGTAAACACTTTATCGATATTCATGATAAAAATATTATGCGGAAACAATTTTCATGTTGCAACCCCTTGTGACCTTGACCTTGTAACTGTTGACCTCAAAATCAATAGTCATCGTTCTTTCCAACCAAGTAACCAGTTCACCAATTCAAATGATCTTAGATCAAAGCACTCTCTAGATGACATGAAGAAAGCATTTTTTAATACCCTGTGACCTTGATCTTTGACCTGGTGACATCAAAATCCATCTCCTTTTCCTTCCATGTTGTCACTATACCAATATGCATAATCCTAGGTCAAAGCATTTTCAAATGGTAGTGCCAAAATGAATTTCCTTTTACAAGTCACTGTGACCTTGAGCTTTGACCTGGTGACCTCAAAATCAATAGACGTCTGCCCTTTTTCAAAAGGAACAACTAATTATGATCTTTAGTCAAAGCATCATACTGAATTATTTTTTTTGGTAAAAAGCCCCTGTGACCTAGACCTTTGATCTGTTGACCTCAATATTGATAGACATCTTCCTTTCCTCCCAAGTAACCATCCTACCACTTTGCAAGTTACAATGTAAGGGGGGAATAATACCATTTACAAAACAGATAATGGTACAATATCACACCATTTAGCCATTCAATAGAATCTTCAACAGGTCATCCTAATTTTGAGTAAAGTTAAAAGCAAAAAAGTTATGATGCATAGTATTCAGAGTTTAACAATTAAAGCACAATCCTTCATCTTTTGTATAGTCCTGAGCTGTACTGAGGATTAATGGGTAATTGCAAAAGTGTTTTTATCATTATGTAAAACATGGTTATCAGTTACCTACCTTTATCGACACCTGTCCTTTTGAGAAGACCACTGCAACATAACCACACACACAATTTAATTCAAAAGAGAAAACATCACACTTAAAAATATTAATTGTATTACTGAATAAAATCCTTAAATCTTTTACTCAGTATTTTTAGCCTATATTTATGGAATAAACTAATATGTTATAAAATAGTATTTGAAAAATCTGACATTTTACTAAGGGTTGTGAAATCGATTTTTCATACTATCTGGCTATCCAGGAGCATGAACTTACAAGTAAACAATTTTACAAATTAATTTCATAATTGATAAACAGTCAAGTTCCAAAAGCCTTTTCTTAAACGGACAAAGAGGTCAATATTATGCAATATTACCACATATTATTGTCTAGCACATTACATTTCCCATAGCCTACATGGAGTACTGGTAATATAAATCTCAGAATGCAATTGGCCATTCACTTACGACAAAGTCTTGGTTGCCAGGTGGTGCGGCATTAAGTCCTTGTAGTCTGTTCCCGACATGAGGAAAGGAGTACGGACTCCTTCCACCAACACCACATTGCGCACATTGGGCTTGGCTAGGGTCTTCTTGGCTGCAATTTACAATAGTGTTTATAAGAATACATGTTCATCATAGTTGGTACCATGAAATATGCAGTTTTACAAAAACTAACCAATCAACAGATTTTAACTTTTTTATAATTGCACTGCAATTTAATGACTGTGATTTAATAATATCCTGTAATATATTATCTAAAACAGTGCAACAGCCAAATACAATTTAGTAACAATACTTTCAATTTTTCAAGAAACCTACATTTTGAAGACTGTGTTGAAGTTGAAGCAAAGCCTCTAGCTCCAACTGAAAAGAACAAACACAGATATCACATAAACATGTTATTACTATTTAACAAGAGATGTGTTTGTCGTAAACACAATGCCCCCTACTGCGCCGCTTTGATTTTTTTTACCTTTGACCTTGAAGGATGACCTTGACCTTTCACCACTCAAAATGTGCAGCTCCATGAGATACACATGCATGCCAAATATCAAGTTGCTATCTTCAATATTGCAAAAGTTATGACCAATGTTAAAGTTTTCGGACGGACGGACAGACTGATGGTTCAACTGCTATATGCCACCCTTACGGGGGCATAAACACAGTGAAAATGTACAATACATATGGCAACTTAGTATTAATAGTATGTCTATAAAATTAGTTGAATATTTTATCATCCTTAAATTATTGTTTTTATTCATTTATTTATTAAGAAGTCATTGAAGTGAAACTGGTTCTTCACCATCAACAAAGAGAAATCCTCAGCCACCCTTTTTACACTCCCCACCAAAGTTCAATCTGGTACACTGACCCTGGACACCTTGATCCAATATGAAGACCAACAAACTTACTTGGGGTCACATTTGACAAGATAATGACATGGAATTAACAGGTACAGAGCAGTGGCAAAAGCCAAAAGGAAACTTTATGTCATGTCAAAGCTGGCAGCACTACAGTGGCAGTGGGGAGCCAACAAAAAGATCCTCAAGATGGTATAATTCTTGCCCAGTCTATTAGATTCAGCAAAGATTGAGATACTGTAAGACATAACTGGCACAAAATTACATTGTCTGTAAGTCAAGTCAAGTCAAGTAATATATATTTATAAAGTCTTAGAAACATTTGGGCACTGTCAATAACATTGTCTGACAGAAAATTTGAGAAGTTTACATGTTATAATCATGCTTGTCTGACAGACAAACCAAACATCTGACAAGATTCCAACCTTGTCATAAAATGTGTATGACAGGTCCTTTAAAGGTTTTGTGGCTTCTTGTCTGGGTGGTATAAGCTTTGAGGATAACCTGCAGACCTTATTTTTTAATAATCCATGCATGATTTGGGTCATAACTTTGCAGTATAATCAAACCAGACCAATTTTCAAGAGTTCGCGGAGTGGTTTGACTGTCATCCTCTTTAAATCTTGAGTTTGCAACTGATTCCCCCCTTAATAAAATATGGTTTGAAATGTCAGTTCATCTTCCTATCCAGCTTAAAGAGTTTAACTTTTCCCAGTTTTAGACAAATCAACTTCATTTTTTTCCAATCTTAAAGGTCCAGGCCCCATTCCCAAAATAGCGTGTGAAAAAACAGCAGTGGAAGACTATGTCAGATGCTTCTCAGCTAGGTAGTGTGTTTATGCTATTGGTATTTTTGGTCTCATTTGGCACTTTGAACATTTGCTCAAATTAATGACCTTTATGCTCACAGACTCTGTCATATTTATTTGAACATTTACATGAATCCCTAGGTGTTTCAGATGTCCAGAGTCCACACCTGGCATTTTGAAGTCTCAAATACCCAATTGCCATTTGTGGAATGCCAATAACTCTGTCATAGGGTGAAAAAACTATGAAGACAGTCCATAAATCAAACCCTAGACCCACTGCTGTCAGGGCGTTTGTCATACACCCCCACTAAATTATGTTTTGGTCCAGGATATTGTGGACTAAGGGGATTCATTGAGTTATATAATAAATCATTGGTCATGTAATAGTATATAAAGGTACCGTGCTGAGAGTCAAAAGTCACAGGGCATGAAAAATGTGTGGCAAGTCAGGGACTCAAACCAGGGACGCCTCCCTGTCACGGCCAGTGCTGCCCCAAATCAACAGGCAGCAACAAAACTTCTCCTCTAATGTGACCATTTTTCATGTCGTGAAATACATAAATTTGAGGAAATTATTGGTTTACTTTCTCTTAGTTAAAAAACTTACATGATGATGCAAGATGATACTCACTAAAGTAAAATGGCAGTTCTATGATGAATGGTGACATGCAGAATATTATTGCTGGTGGTTTTGTTATTGTATTTTTTATATTTTGGCATACGTATAGTACTGTTCTTTAACATTGTATTTTGTTCGAGCCTTGTTTGTTTGTACGAGATTACAGTTAATTCAATAATTTATTGAAGTCGTTATATATGCTAACCCAACTTTGTCCCAACGTTATGACGGTGACTGTAGGTCATGAATTATAACGTTGAATTTTCGTACAGTTGCAACCAATCAGTGTTTAAAACTGAAACTGTTTCTTATATATGGTAACAAATGTCATGATATTTTATACAACTGATAGACAAAATAGTCGAATGTTACCTGATTTAAGCTGAATTTGAAGAGCAGCCTTCGGAAAGTTTGACAGGAACGCCATCTTGGTTCTTTTTGCGAACGAATGTCGTCACGTGATCCAAAATTGCCAAGCAATTTTTAACGGATTACACAGTTGGAAGACAAGTATTTCGACTCAATCGGCTTTGAATAGAATAGAAAAAGAACTTCAGTCATTTACTTTTGAATGACAACACTATATAAGCATCTTTTCGGCGTAAAGTTGAGGACCAGATCGTGACCTTCACACGAGAAGGTGCGAGATTGCAAAGTTTACCGGCGAATATGGCAGGTCGTTTCGTAGGCGTTTTTCGCCAAATTTCTACAGTGAATCGTAGTTTAGCTCGAGGTAAACGTAGGACTTTCATTATTAATAACTTTTAAACATGCGGATATTTTGTATAGCTTTTGTATTTGTTGATATGTGTATTTGTTTATTGTTTTCCATATGTCGCGAAAATACATGACTTTATCATAAATAAAAAAAATATCTGTATGGCCATAAGTTACAGCGAAAGTTCGCCAATGACCGTACATTTTTGTATCCAGCCCTATTGAAAGATTACGTTTCCGCGAATGTTTCAAGATGGCAAACCTAAAAAAATTAAAAC
>VMBQ01003004.1:78610-108960 GCA_007657795.1 Dreissena rostriformis
TCTTTAAAGGGGCCGTCCAACAGATTGGTAAATTGACAAAATTAAAAAAAGTTGTTTCATATTCGCAAATTTTCGCGTTTGTTATGATATTTTTGAGGAAATAGTAATACTGACCATTTACAATGCTCTTAAATATCCATTATATGCATCTTTTGACGATTTGAAAACCTCAAAATCATAAAGCGTCGTTCGACGCGAAACGATTGAATAATTTGGAAAGTTCTGTTATTGTCGCTATATTTTGTAAAACTACGAGGATTGCTTATATATGGTATAAAATACGGCTATCGTACATACTTGTCAGGATGGCCGAGCGGTCTAATTGGTTTTTACTCCAGGACCCCGATGGTCACTGGTTCGAGCCCTGATGAGGTTTACTTTTTTTTCCCTCTTTAAATTGTATTCTTGTTTTTTAACTGCAGATTTTTAGGTCAAATGTTTGAATTTATCAATATAGAGCATTTAATGACATGCTTCAATACATGTCAAAATCTAGTGGACAGTCCCTTTAAATCAGATGTTTGCCTGCCGAATGTAAATAATACCGTTAGTCGCAGTAGGACAGCATACTTCGAAATACACAATTAAGCATCAAATAATTAAAAAAGTTTACTTTTTTGTGCGAACTACATGTAGGATGACTGTTCAGCGGTCATCGACATGGGGCGGCCCCAATACCGGCGACATGGTTACAGGTTATCAGCACTCGAGTTCCGAAGCACCGACTTCCTGGTGTTTTCTGTCACGATAGAGGCCCCTACGGGCCGGTATATATTAAGGTCGTTCAGGGAGATTATATTTTATACAGTGGCAAGGCATATTTTACCCAACGTTTATGCAAAGAACGTCTCGGCCTTGCCTCGGATTATAGGAGTGTCTTTCGTCCAAGTTAAAGAGAATTTTAACGAAACTTGAATGACATTTTAAATGTCCTTGAGACGGTGAGCCGAAGTCAATCACACTTGAAAATAATAAGTTTTCGCCTGAGGTTTCTTGTCCGCTACACATCCCGTTCACCCTTTGGACGATTTTAAAATAATTTTTGTCCAACATGTTACGGTTATTGAGAATACATGTATTATTAATGAGTCAGTCAGGCTGGATCCCACTTGAAGCTACTTAAAGTTTTAACTGTCCACACAAATCCGGTTTTCGCGCTATTTTTGCCCTTTTTTAATTAACCATGCGTTAAATTGCCCTTTTTGAATTTACTTCGACATGCCCCGAACCCTTCTGGATATAATATTATGACAAACATTTCAGCCTGTTTTACTTGAAATACCCGCAAATATTTTCAACCACGAAATTCAGTTGCAAAACAAGAATTAAACGAATACCAGCATCGCGTCAAGTCTTCTAAAAAAAGAGAAAGGCATACTTGTTTACCAAACGTCAAAAAAAAATGCTCTTTCCAAACCGTCACAACACGTTGTTAACATTCCCGCGCGCTTATTAATATCGTAGTTAATCTACATCTGTCAATTTCTCATTTGTGCCATTGCGTTCACGTCGCTCGATATTAACGTAACGTAAGCGGAGACGTCGCCTTAGAAAAACTACACGCTTCAGTGGCATGCTCGCATATGGCGAAATGCGACAAGTTACAAGTATTTCGTGTGCATATGTGTTATAACAATAATAAATATGTGCGAATTGTGGTTGCTTGTCGACCAATGTACATAGATTTCAAGGCCAAGTGGTTCGATCGGAACTACACAGAGTTGTTTATTAACAGATAAAAAACTTAAGCAAGAAAGTTATTTGAGGTTAATTATTTGCTTATTATTTGCTTATGTTTTAATATCCAGTATAGCCAGCTGAACTGAGGAATAACGTTTGTGAATTAGTTACGGAATACCGTTAGGGCCATTGTGGTTACACATTAAAATCCAGAGGGCGACAATTCGAGAGTGCGAAAATACGATGACGACAGTGCGACAATACGATGGCGACAGTGCGATAGTACGATGGCGACAATGCGATAATACGATGACGACAAATGAATTAACGGCATTAGTACTTTTGAAAATACGATAGCATATTAACCGTCGATCGTATGCGCTCGTCATTATCATATGACCTCGTTTATTCAGTCAAGAAACTTTATTTATCCTACCACTACGCTGATAAAAAGATGCCCGATAAGTGTGTATATTAGATAAATCGGCCTTTATATCAGTCAATGTTTGGTGGTACATCATATTGCTCGTAATCGACTAGAACTGGTATATTACAAACGATAGGGCAGTAACCTCTTATTCTCGATATGTAATGTAAGCAGGTGTCAGAAGTCATGCGTTTTGTCTTAGGTAGGTGTTTATTTCATTTCAATACGCAATATGAGGCACACGAGGACAACATATGTTCACAAGAAATAAACAAAACGAAAACAAACGAAAAATGCAAAAAACACACACACGCCCGCACGCACACACACAGCCTGCAATTTTCCGGCTGCGGTATAGGGGCGTAAACGGCAGCTTTGCAGCCAAAATGGATATCGTTGGAAAACGCAGCCAATAAAGAGAAAACACATAATTATGTTTGATGCAAATTGAATGTTGTATAATTCATGAACGACCATTAGCTTTTATTTTACCAATATTAATATAATATGTGTCGCGTTCTGAGAAAACTGCACATAATCCATGTGCGTAAATTGTCATCCCAGATAGCCTGTGCAGTCCGCACAGGCTAACCAGGGACGTCAATTTCCGCTTTTATGGAATTTTTCGTTTAAATGATGATTCTTCTTAGCTAAAATTCAGTTTAGGCGGAAAGTATCGTCCCGGATTAGCCTGTGTGGACTGCACAGGCTTATCTGGGGCGACACTTTACGCACATGCATTTTGCTCAGTTTTCTCAGAACGCGACTCATATCGTTAAGGTATAATGTAATTTAAAATTCCAACACATTTATTCTGTTCTCCCGTATCATTATGAAATCATTGTAATTTTTTATAAGTAATTTTGTTTATATATTAATATTTGACATACAATTCGATGAAATGTATTATTGTATTCAACGTTTTATTTTTAATGTATATACTCTTGTTATTGAATCCTATTAATGCTAATACTAATTGTAATAATTATATTGACGTTATAATGAGACTATTAAACACTTTAAAGACAAACATATAAGAAAATGAATTGAACATACTGTTCGTATATTGAACCTTTTTCTCGCATCTGTCAATGTTAAAGTGATTTCCCTTGCTAGGAAGAAACAAAAGTTACTGCCCATTTATTCTAAAAATAAAATTTGACACATTAATTAATTGTTCTTTTTACCTTATGTTCCAGTATTCTTTTTTAGCACTCTATAGTAAGTTAGTAATTTATTTTCTAAATTATATCGAATTTATTTTATAGCTAATATATGTACAGCTTATTTTCCCAAAGATTTAAAATAATTAAAAACTCCGTCTGTTTTAAAGAACGGCTATGTGAACTGTATACTGAAATAAGAAGGCAATATAAAGAACTGAAATTAAACATATTAATTAACTCTGGTTTCACTACAGTCACGAATAAATCTTTCGCCTTTTACTAAAGATTTCCGTGCAGTGGAACAATCAATGAGTCTATAGACTTATTTCTGCAGTCCCATCTCTATGGGATATTATAATGCATATATGCCTAGTGAACTGTCCGATCCTTCTAAATTGGTTCAATTTATTTCCAAAATAATTGATGTCTAGTATCTTTATTTCTATATTTAAAATATTTCTTACATAAATTTCTTTAAGCAACCAGCGCAGACCCTGATGAGACGCCGCATCATGCGGCGTCTCATCTGGGTCTACGCTGTTTGCCAAGGCTTTTTTTCTAGACGCTCGGCATAAATGGGTTAAAAAAGAACATGTGTAGCAATTTTAGTTATATGAAAGAATGTCCATTACACATAGTTATTTATGAATTAAATTGTTATCATATTGAACTTTTTTAAGCATGTAAGGTAACATGTGCACGTACTGTTAAAACATGTACACCTAATGAGTAAAATGTTTTGTAATGTATTGTATACATTGCATAGTTAACATGTTAGTATGATAATGTTCTGAAAATACACTTGAACATGCCTTCAAAATGTTTATTTTAACTGCAATGTTTCTTCATGGAATAATACAGTCTAGGACATTTCCCGATAAATGGATAACAACAAGACTTCAATTGAACTTTTTTGTGAAAATCATTCAACAGTATACACTTTATATTTAAGAAAAGGTAAACACCACTAAGGGCCTTTTGGTCGTTTAGTGAATGCAAGTCAGCTTTTTTTAGCATATAGCGGTTTGAAGAGATGTTCAACATAGAACCTCCTGATAGTACAGCCAAAGAGCGATGAGATCACATCAGAGAGACAATATACAACACTGCCATGAACGTCTTTGGAAAGAGGCAGACCAAAGCAGCGATTGGTTTGAGGCCTACTCTACCGAACTCACTCCAGCCGTAGAAGAACGCCGCAAAACCCACCTGGAATACAAGTGCTCCCATATCCAGAGAAACCTGGAGGCATACAGGTCTGCCAAGAGTGCAGTGCAGAAACTAGCAAGGGGATGCGAAAATGACTACTGGCTTCAGCTCTGCCAGATCATCCATTTATAGGCCGATACTGGAAATATTAGGGGAATGTATGACGGCATTAAGAAAGCCATGGGCCCCGCCATAAAGACCACTGCGCCACTGAAGTCTGCCACTGACGAGACTATCCACGACAAGGGCAAACAGGTGGAACATTGGTTGGAACACTACTCCTTACTATACTCCAAGCAGAACCAGGTCTCAGATGATGCCCTTGCTGAAATTGAAACTCTCCCCCTCATGATGGAACTTGACATGAAACCAACTGAACCAGAACTTAAAATCATGATCAATCAAGGCAATCAAGATCCTGGACTCTTTACCGTACTGGCGAAGATTGGGAGCCCACCGAGACTCTTGAGCGTGATACAGTCGTTCCATGATAATATGAAAGGCACAGTGTATTATGACGGCTTATCGTCAGATTCCTTCGACATCTGCAGCGGCGTCAATCATGGCTGCGTCCTCTCTCCCACTCTCTTCGGCATTTTATTCGCTGTCCTTCTGCAGCATGCCTTTGGAACATCAACCTGAAGAAAACACAGGCGATAGCTCAGCATGCGAACCACCCCACATGATCATCAACAACTATAAATTAGAGGTCGTCAGCCAGTTCACATACCTTGGATCTACCATCACTGACGACCTCTCACTAGATGCAGAGATAAACCAGAGGATTGGCAAGGCCTCAACAACTCTGGCAAGGCTATCAAAGAGAGTGTGTAAAAACCGCATGCTGACTACAAACACCAACATAGCTGTGTATCAGGCCTGCGTGCTAAGACCTCTTCTATATGCCCAGTGAATCCTGGACCATGTACGCGCACCATGAGAAAAGACTAAGCGCCTTCCATTTGCGCTGTCTCCGAGGCGTACTTTTAATTTCATTGGAGCGACCGCGTGACCAATAACGATATGCTGGAGAGGGAAGCCATCCATAGCATGACCACCCTTCTCCGTCAGCGTCTTCTCAGATGCTGGGCCATGTGCATCGGATGGACAACGGACGAATCCCCAACGACGTCATGTACGGTGAGCTTGTCTAAGGCAAGAGATCAACTGGTCGGCCTCATCTCCGCTACAAGGACGTTTGCAAGCGCGACCTGAAAGCTATTGACGTAAACCCTAGCCCCCCTGTAAGCGCTTGCGCAGGACCGATGCGAATGGAGACATGCTGTGAATGTTGGTCTGCAGGTGGGAGAGGAGAGAATCCGTCAGCTTGCCAACTACAGGCGCAACAGAAGAAAGAAGAATAAGAAAGGGAAAACAGTTGCGGCCGGCAGCCGACTCGGCCTTTAAATGCGTAAGGTGCAGCAGAGACTGCCACTCCCGAGTGAGTCTTAACAGCCACACTAAACGCTGCACAAGAAACCAACTGTGACATCCTCAAGGGATGCGAGTCCATTGTCTCTCGAGATTAACGGACGCCAACAATTATGCGACTATATTTTGGGGGATTTATTTCTTAGTAGATCTATTTCTTAAGAGGTTGTATGATGTGTAGTTTATCGAACTTTTCTATGTGTAATTTTAAGTAATAGGTCACTAATTAGTCACCATTAAATACTTGCATTTGATTCTATGACAATTACATGTAGACCCTTAATTCGACTGGAGTTTTATTTGCTCAAATGACGTCAAAGGAAAATATTTTTCACGGTTTGCACAAAATGTCACTCATACATGTAGTGTTTAAAAAGTTTTTTTAATTAAGCGAGTACCTTATGGTAGTATACTTTTATCAAAAGGGAAAACTTTGATTTTATATAACAGTTATTACTTGCTCGGTCGGATCTTTATGATAAAGCTTGTCTCTTAAAATTCGGCTAGCATCGTTGCAAAAACGAAATCCTGCAACCATGTACTTTTCATCATGGCCAATGCGGTAGTAGCATTGTATTCATTCGAATCTAATGGAAAGATATTCCTCCAACATTTCATTGGTTTTAGATGAAGGTCAAGAAAGGTCAAAATAATATGGATTCCAATTTTGAAACAAAAATTAAGTTTAGAGTCTGAAAAAAACGCCGTTAACGATTAATTAAATTTACCTTCGGTAAAGATGACACTGAAGTCGACGAAGTGATTTTCTAGAGAAAAAACCCAATCGAGTTAACCGACAATACGATTTAGTAATAGTAAATAATAACATACTTAATTCGCATAACATGGAGGCAGTTAATATGTTACTAAAGAAACAATTAAATAGTATTAACGGTTTTCAATTAACGAAACAAGTTCAAGGAGTCGCGAGAAATTTAAATATGTGCGTTAATTGTTACACAAATAGCATCTGACACATATTTGAGATGTACCGGTAATACTAATACATAACGAGATATGCAAAGTTCACAAGCATTGATTTCGTATAGATAGACCAGATTCTCTAATCGAACCGGATAATGTATCAGTCAGGCTATTCAAATGTCTAGCGGAATCTGCAGAGATTTTTTTTAATCGCCTATTGCCCAAAAGATGGTCGCACGATTCCCGTATAAACGGTATTGAGTCACTGGAATGTCTATGAGATCGTTTGAGATCTTATAGACCATCGTCAGCTAGACATTGGTCTTTCTCGACTCTAGAGTGTCTCACAGTAGGGGGTTTAACATGGATGTGACCCTAATGGTGTTATGGTATCGGTTTATCGCGTACCTGGCTGCTCTTCTCTGCAACATCTCCAGATCATTGATCTGTTCCTTCTGGTATGGGTTCCAGACAATGCTGCAGTATTCTAGGATTGGGGAACAAGGGACAAGTATGCTGCACTTTTTACATCCTCGGAATATGAGGGTACTGTTGCCTTTCCTTATTACTTTTTGGATGGGCGACTTCCATGACATATCCATTGTCAGTTCCACCCCAAGGTACTTCGATGCTTCTTGACCTGCGAGTTTGTGGTCTTGAAGGTTGTAATCAAAGATCTATAAATAAACCTTGATATTGCTAGATCTTTGGTGTAATTGTATAGGATGGGTGATCGCTTTCTGCAGACTCGAAGGATGCTGCACTTTTCCGGGGGACATACATTCTCCAAAGCTTCCCTTATTTCCACAGACAATGGAGGTCTTCCTTAAGCAATGCGTAGTCACGCCGGATGATATTTGTCTATAGACCACACAGTCGTCTGCAAACAGCCTTGTCTTGGAAGAGACTTTAAGAGGGAGGTCATTAATGAAGACCAGGTAGAGGATCGGTCCCCGAACACACCCATGGGGCACTCCAATGACTTCTGACTACTTGGGCAGAATCTTAAATAGCCCCATCAGCAGCATCTCTCAGCGTTCTGTCTGTCAGGAGGGCTCGGATCCATTCAAAATAAAGAAGTGAAGTGAAACTCCAGAAGCTACAGCAGAATTGCATTTCTATCATACACACCTTCGTGGTCCTTTATTTATGGCAAGGAATCAATTGCCAAAACGGTACAGTACGGCACACAACGAAACAACATATACACATAGTAGAATAAAGCTGGGGTCACCGCCTTGGAACGGTCAATGCTAAGCACCGGGGGTTTAAACCGGTTATAGAGCGCTCAACCTCACACTTGGCCCAGCAATATTCATGATACATATAAGTGTAAATAAAATTTAACCTCATAGCATTGCAACTCAAATTTAACAGTAATAAAAGGGGATTAAAACGCATTCAATTTAATTACTATTTAATAACTCAATGGTAGGAAGGAGACCAGAGCAACAGAGTTACAACTTTTTGAGGCACGATGAAATGAAATTACTAACACGCATCAACTACATCCCTTCTTTTTACAAAAANATATGGACTAGTGTCTTTAGGGGAGATCTAAAGAACGCTCCGCTGTGGGGATCGAACCTGTGACGTACTGATCTCTAGGGGGACACCATATCAACAATGCCAAGGCGATTTGTGGATAGTCTTCACAAATAAAATTTTAGAGCAGCTGAAAGTCGACCCACCAAGCTAGCTAAATCAACTGGACTGAAAAATTATTCAGTTTACCAGCATTTTTGTTGATGAAATTGCACTATTATCAATATATTTAAATTTTTGATTCAACAAAACAACAAGGAGAATATAGGTGAAATCATATACCAGACAAGTACATTTGGAATCACAAAGTCTGGCTCAAATCTGACTGCACAGTCAGAGGAAGAAAACAGTGTCCTTAAGTGCAATAATTTTATTATTTAAACCAAATGTTTCACTTTTTTTGTTTTAAATAATTCCTAACAGTATGCTAACAGTATAGATTCTAATTTTATTTTTTTGAAATTTAAATGCATTATTATTATTATGCTTTCTGCTCACTGTAAAATTTGTTTTAAAAGTTCTAAATTTAAGTCTTCTTAAAGGTTAATATAAATGTAATTGGTAAGACCAAGCAGTATTCACCTGCTGAAAAGAAATTGCCACACCTGAAATGACTGAATTCTCGTCTGTTTTAAGCAGTCTTCACAGTAATACATTTAAACCACTAGCCCGAATCATTATTCTATATTAGAAACAGAAGAAAAAATCCAATAGCCCGATTTTATAAATTATGAATTTCTTGAAGCCCGAATAACATCTAACCAGCCCCGGGCTGTGGGGCTTATAGTTAACATAAAGACTGATTACAAGTTTAGTTGGACGCCAGGAATCATCTAAAAAAACAAAGATCACACAAATATGTGACAATATCTAACTTACACTTAACTTGCAAAATATTGGTTGTTCCTCAAACTATTTAACATTTTTACTGGCTAGCTTACACACCATTTTGAATCCCATTTACTGTTTCAGGAGACCATGGTTTGAAAAATTACTTCTCAACCACCGCAAGAATGGATTACGGTAATATATTGTTCCATTTAGCACTTAATGTTTGATGTAAAAACAGAATGAAAGTGCAAGACAGTGAACTATTCTGGAATATATGTTATATATTTTTTGCAAAAAATTATGAATTGAAAGGATTATTTTTTTTTGTTAAAGAGTGAAATTATGTTTTTATTTTGATGATATTCATAATTTTTTTATTTGTAAAAACAAACTTATCCTATTTTAGAAGAACACCATTGTGTTCTTTCTCCCTACAGGTAAATACCTCACATGCACAGTGAAAGATGGCATTGCTGTTGTCAAATTTGATGAAAAGGATGCCAAGGTAAATTTATTGGAACATGTTTTGGTATGAAATAGAGTAACCTGGGCTTGTATCGAACATCCACAGGAACAGTGCCGTGTTTTGTAGTGACGTCACAGTTTATTTTGGATAGCTTTTGTTTTTATTGTTAAACCATCATTGTCAGAGAAAGTACAATAACGTGTCCAATAATAACTGAGACATTAAACAAACCATTTATGTTTAAATATGTTTCGGTGCACTAGGGGTGGATCAGACACTTCTTGGCTTGTATTGGATATCAAAAAAGGGTTTATCGGACTACTATTTTTTCAAGGGGTGATCCATTCTGTAGCAAGGTCCAACCTTTTTGTTCATTTGGTATGTCCACTTTGTACCAAAAAGATCGTCAGACACATTGAAAGCATTTACAGATTTACATGTCTTGCGTTTTACGACGCCCAAAGGTGGTACGTCCGACCTGGCCGAATTGATACAGGCCGTTACTGTGATGGACTCGCACAAGTTCACTCAGAAGAGAAACGAGACAGAAAGAACTAAGAAGGCCTTAAAAAGTGTTGTTTAAATGAACCCGACCCGTCCGATAAAACATGCGGACCATAACAGTTTTTCATAAATATCTAGGTTGGTCAATATGGAATATGTGTCCGATAAATCCTGGCGACAAAACTTTAATACAATTACACCAGGGGATATTCGGACACTTTTATTTCTCAATATTTATGACGATTTATCCAATTTTCTTTACTATTGCGATATTTAATTCAGTTTGAAAACAATAAAAAAAACAACAAAAGTTAAATACACTTTATATGCAATTTATCATTCCGACTTAATAGATGTCTTTAAACTTGACTTTTTGAATTTTCGCAACGTTTTTTCAACCAGGTCACGGAAGGGACGCCACTCTCAAAAAATTAATCTCTTCCAATCAAAATTTTTGATACATATTGTAAACCAATCAAACAACCGTTTACAAATCGCAAATATTGTTTTGTCTATGAGGTAAACAACTACCATTAGAGTACAGTACAGCCGATCGATACACGTATTAAGGCTTTTCTTGCGTCGTCCGAAAAAACCCATGTGTCCGATACAAGCCCAGGTTACTCTACAATGCCAATATAATTATTTAACAAATTATGTTCCAGATTTTATAAACTTATTAATTATTTATGACTGAAGAGATGACCGAAATTGCTGTTGGATATAATGGTAATCCATTCACTTTCATGGATGGAGCTCCTCAGTTTTTTGGTTAGAACTGAATAAATTCCATTTGTGTTCACTAAAAAACTTTTTTCGGCTTTTGTTCATAATGAACCTTATTCCCATAAACAATGGAGTTTTCTCTATTGCTTCTGTAACAGTCTGGAAGCATGTTCTCACTGTTTGTACTTCCACAAGGTGAACACGCTAAACCGGGGCACTATGACAGAGTTCCAGGAGGTGTACAAGGAGGTTACAAGCAACCCTAACGTGAAAGGCGTGGTCATCATGTCTGGGAAGGCGGATTGCTTTATTGCTGGAGCTGACATCAAGTAAAATACTTTTCTCTTATGTGATTTTGGTTTTAATAAACCTATAGATGAACAAAGACTGCACAATCTTTCTGATTGTATAGGTGTTTTTTTTTACCTTTTTATAAATGGTGTGGGGGCCTTTTGAATCGCGAAAAATCAGGTTGTTTTTACTCAAATGTATTTGTTGTGTTTTTGCTAACAAATACTATAAAATTGAGAATAAGTCTTTTTTAATTATAACGGATAATCTTCAATTCTCAGAACTGGGCAGGGAGAAGAACTGAATATTTTGATTAATAAACAAAAATTATTTAGTTTGAAACTTTTATATGGGAATTTGAGGCGGTCATTTAGGAGAAATAGATACTTTTTGAAATTAGACTTTAAGACAAAAAAAACACTGTGGAATGTCAAAGGTTGTTTGTCGCAATGATTTGAAGAAATTGATTAGCATATATATGAAACCAGGTATTGCTACATGTATTAACTTCTGAACTATAAACAATAAATGGTGTTTTAAACTTACTGCATTGATAATGTTTCCTTAAATGGCTATATTTAAACCTTGTGAGCATTTTTAGTCGAGATGCATGAATAATGTAGTATCATGTAATTCTTTGAAGTTATAACTAGTTACTTTGAATTGTTGTTTATCACAAATGCTTATTTGTGTTTCTTTTATTGAATCATTATTCATATCTGTAAGCATTCCACAATGTATTCATTTTACTATTGATGATAAAGATTGTTTTAAGATTAGTTTTATGATTGCTTCACATTACAGTATGATCTCTGAGTGCAAGAATGTTCAAGAGGCCACAGCCATTTCCCGTAATGGGCAGGAGATGTTCAACCTGCTGGAAAACTTAAAGATCCCTGTAGTTGCTGCCATCAACGGTGTGTGTCTTGGCGGGGGACTTGAGGTTGGTACTGTTGCTTACCACTCAAAGTTTTGTGCAAATACATATGTGCTGCGCTCTGTGAAAACAGGGCTTAATGCATGTTCGTAAGGTGTCTTCCCAGATTAGCCTGTAAAGTCAGCACAGGCTAATCAGGGAGGAAACTTTCAGATTTTATGTAATTTAAAGAAGGTCTCTTCTTAATGAAAATCTAGTTTAGGTGGAAAGTGTCGTCCCTGATTAACCTGTACAGACTGCATAGGCTAATATGGACCACACTTTACGCTCTTGCATAAAGCCCAGTTTTCTTTTAACAAGGCTCCTTTGATAAATACTGTATTACCTGCTCTCTACTTCTCAAAGTTGGCCATAGTGTCTCTCTTTAGCAAAAAAATTGGTAAAGAAAACCAGACTTATCATTAATAGAGCAAACTATTGTTTCCAATAATTATTTCTAATTTAATTCACTGAACCAAGTTTTTAATTATGTACTTACTTTACTTGTGTTTGAGGGCTTACTTAACAGTAAGTGGGAGGCATTAAGAGTTGCCCTTGTTGATCCATACTTCCGTAAGCTTGTGTTTTCAACTCCTTTTAAATGTCTGGGTGTATATTGCTCAACTTAAATATTTGTAATCATATAAAATTGTTATAAAACAAGATTTTTTTAAAATGAAAATGTTGCCCCCACTGGGATTTTAACCCGGGAAGTAAAAACCAACTTGTTTCCCCTTGATCATTCATTAAAATCATTACAAAGGCTTATGCTAAAACTTTCACAGTTGAATGAATTAATGTGTTGCTAATTGTAATAAAGGAATTTTGGCTGCTACAAGTTTCCAATTTGGCAGAATTATGGCCTTTTGTCTGTTTTCAACCATGGAATATAATCCCAGTTTTTTGTGTTCTTAACTTTTGACTACTGGATTTCATTATACAAAATATAGGAATTTCTGCTGCTATGAGTTTTGGCCGATTTTTTTTTTTTTAAATATGGAGTGAATAGTTCCAATTTGTATGCCCCAGGTAGGGTGGCATATAGCAGTTTAACGGTCGTTCCTTCTGTCTGTCTGTCATTCTGTGCGTCCTTCCGAAAACTAAAATTGGCCATAACTTTTGCAATATTGAAGATAGCAACTTGATATTTGGCATGCATGTGTATCTCATGGAGCTGCACATTTTGAGTGGTGAAAGGTCAATGTCATCCTTCAAGCTCAATGTCAAAAATAAATAATATTAAAGCAACGCAGTAGGGGGCATTGTGTTTCTGACAAACACATCTCTTGTTTTGTACGTTTCTTCACTTTACCTGCTCAGCAGTTTTCACTCTAATATTAACAGCTGAATGACCTCAATGTGTTGATGAACGTTATGAAAGAAATTTTAGCTGCAACCAGTATTGGCTGAGTTATGGCCCTTGTCTTTTTGTCCGCTGTAAATAAATCAGTGGATTTGTCTGTGTCCTAACATGTGTCCTGGGGGCATCAGTTTATTTATTTTCCCAAGTACCATTATATTAAGATGATCTTTTCGTGGAAGAAAGTAATCTTCATCTGACAAGAAGCTTTTTCCTTATCCAAACATGGGTAGAGGCGGCATCAGCAAAGTGATTAGTTTGTTACTAAAACCAAATCTTTTGCTAGTGCAACAGAGCTTACAACATTCACATGCATATAAGATTGCTAATAAAGCCTTGTCTCTCTGTTAATAGACAGCCCTAGCGTGCCACTACCGTATAGCCGTGAACAGCAAGAAGACCTCTATGGCAGTGCCGGAGGTGATGTTGGGGCTGCTGCCAGGGGCTGGGGGCACACAGAGACTCCTAAAACTGGTATATTATTCAACCTCGTTCTGGGAAAACTGGGCTTAATGCATGTGCGTAAAGTGTCGTCCCAGATTAGCCTGTTCAGTCTGCACATGCTTATCAGGGACGACACTTTCCGCCTAAACTGGACTTTCACAATATTTTCTTCGTACCAGCAACTTAAAAAATGCACTTTTGCATGACTGGCGTTTTTAGCCAGTTTTGTGAAGACTGAAACAAAAAATATTGTAAGTGCATGCGTGGGGTTTTATACTATTCCAAGTTATCTGAAGCGTTTCCACTAAGTTTATATTTTGTGTGGATTAAATCATTCCTTAATTTTCTGCTGTTTTCAATTTGTGAGAATATATCCTGGTTAATTATTTTTACAGAATTGATTAGTGTTTACATATATTCATAAAACCTTACTTTAGCTACCATTCGCAACTGCGATGCCGATGATGTTGACGGGTAAAGCCTATAATGCCAAAACAGGGAAGAAGATTGGGCTAGTGGACCATGTGGTGGAACCCATAGGTAGGGCCTTGCTAGGTTTTATGAAACTTTTTATATAAACTTATTTATTTATTTATTTTGCGATAAAGAAAAGAGATTCTCTTAGTCTACCGGTAAATCCTGGGCGGAACCAGTCTTTGGAGGAAATCTTAAGAAAACAGTAGGTATCAATCTCTGGACCTCCTTAAAGCTTTGCGGACACCACCAGTAGACTGTATCATAACTTGTTTAGATAGCTTTATTTCTTCCCTTCTAACTAAGACTTTTCCACTTTTTTTATGTTCCTTCAGGCATCTGGTTTAAAAAGGTTTTAATTGAATGATTGCACATTTTCAGTGGTGAAAGGTCAAGGTCATCCTTCAAGGTCAAGGTCAAAAAAACAAAATCCAAGGGAAGTTACAAGCTTTAAAGGGAGATATGTGAACATCAGGGTTTTTTTTGGACCGATTTTATAGCCGAAAAACGTCTATATTCCCAATCCCAAAAAGTATACTTTTTTCCCAAAATGTGCTAAAAAATTCCCAATTTAAAAAAAAATAAAAAAAAATTTTAGAAAGAAGTTTCTAATGCTCATTATATCTCAATTTTAATTCAATTTTATCTAACCAAGTATAAAATAATGATTTATATGCTTTTGTTCTTTTAATTTGAATTTTATAAAGAGGTTTATCAAATTAGAATTTCCCAAATCAGTGGACTTTTCGCGCAAAAAAAGAATGCTACTGAATTTATTTTCCCAATTTCTTGAAAATGCCGCTAAAATTCCCAATTCCAAAGCCATGGGCTATCTTTCCCGAAAAGTTGGGGGAAAAAACCTGTACATAGACAAGTGTCCAGTCTTCATGTTACCCGTTGTACTGCTGTATTTCAGGTGTTGGTTTGAAGAGTGCAAATGAAAACACCATGGAAGAACTTGAGAGGGAAGCCATTCTTACAGCAATGTGAGTACTTGTTGACTTTATTTGAGTCTCGCTGTGGAAAAATCGTGCTTAATGCATGTGCAATGTGCATTAAGTGTTTTCCCAAATTAGAGAGTGCAGGAGGCACAGGCTAATCAGGGACTACACTTTCCGCTTTTATGGTAATTTTCCTTTAATAGAAGTATCTTATTGAAAATCGAGTTTAGGCGGAATGTGTTGTCAATGATTATTCTGTGCACAGGCTAATCTGGACAACACTTTACGCAGAGCAAGACTCACTTGTATTAAGTGGATAAAAAACTTTTTGGTATGGACATTTACCAAAACCTCTTCTGCCTTGACCTCTGAATTATAAATTCTGTATATGTTATTTGTTGTTATTTATCCAACAGCGGACTAGCTAACGGAACAATCAAGAAGCCAGCACGAGGCAAGAAGGGACTCAACAGTAAGTGTGTCAATAGTTCTTGGTTTTCAGTGGTTTTCGTTGAGTTTGTTAAATGAAGTATGCATATAAAGCACATCTCATTCAAAACAATTACCCCCAACAATGTTTTTAAACATAGATTAACAGAATTGTATGAATGTTTAAGACCCTAGATTCATTTAAAATTGTATTGACATTAAAACAATGAATCTCTAGGGCGAGTATTCCTAAAGCTAAGAAGGCAAATCTCACCTTTAACTGTGAAAATTTTAGATTGTATTTTGTAGGTGAAATGCAATGATTTTTTTTTATAAGTTTTAACAAATTAAAATGTAAAAACATCTGTACATTAAACAATCACAGGGTTCGACAAATCCACTCGCCCGCTCGTAATTACGAGTGGAAATCGGCTCCGGACAAATGAATATTCCGGCAGTGCTCGTCCTGCAGGGCGAGTGGCATTTCTTGCCGAAATGATTAAAATTTTAAGACGTTTTTAATCGGCGATAACAAATTAACCGGATGTTTATTATTCACACTGCGCTGAATTTAGTTCTAACAACAGGTGTCGTGGTAAAAAAATCCGCGCACCTGCATTTTCGAGTACGAAATGTGAACAATCGAGTGTTGACACATCAATTTATTAGAGCGTTACAAGGATGATTACCAATGAAAAATCACGATAAAACATATTAGTTACTGATTTATTGCATTTTTTCAATAACTTGCAGGGCATATACATATTTCAGCAGTGCAAGTAAAAATTCTTTGCTACTCGCCCTGCAGGGCGGGTTGCTGAAACAAAATGTGTCGACCCCTGTATCAGACACATAAGTATTGTATGAACTCAAGTAATTTGTTGTAATTTATCCTAAGAAGATATGTGTCTTGCTCTGGGAAAGCAGGGTTTAATGCATGTTCGTAAAGTGTTGTTGCAGATTAGCCTGTGCATACCAAACAGGCTCATCGGGAACGACACTTTCATCTTCTATTGTATTTTTCGTTTACAGAAAGTCTCTTCTTAGCAAAAATCTAGTTTAGGCGGAATATGTTGTCCCTGACTAGCCTGTGCAGACTGCAAGGGCTAATCTGGGGCGACACTTTACGCACATGCATTAAACCCGGTTTTCCCAGAGCGAGGCTCATTAATTTGTGAATAAAGCCCCCAGCTCTGATGTCTGATCTGCAAATTGTTGTACAGTCAATCTTGTATTTAGAGACCACTAAAGGGAGAAACCAAAAGTGGTCTCTTGAAAAAATGGTCTTTAAATAAAAAAAAGATCATTTGGGAAGAATGCGGACCTTCGATTTTAAATCCAGATGTAGGAGTATCTACTTTTGACACAATGATTTCAAATTTTGTAATCAAATGAATATAAATATAAATAAAATGAATACAACAATGTTTTACTTAAGTGTTTTATTTGTTTTCTCTTATTCTTAAATTTACTAAATACAATGTAAATGGTTTTCACAGAGAATTTAGGTTGTTCCGACTCTAAACTCATTCGCGATTTACGTGCACTTTAATTCTAAGACAATTCCAATACCCGAATTTTCTCATTTAACGTTTACACTTTCCGTTTTGACATTTTAATTTCTGCATGTAAGCTTATGGAAATCTGACTTGATTATGGTACATAGGGAAATAAATAAAACACGTCGATTGAAAACTAAATGAACAGGCTTGATTGGAAAATTTGCTAACACAAACTAATTAGCATAATTACAATAACATTTTTTTAATTAACAGTTTTCGACACATGTTACAGATTAATAGTTTATTTTTCACACCTCTCGTGAACAATCAAAATGTTTGCCGCGTCGGCGAATTGTTTCTGCAATAAATTCGGCAATCAAGTTTGTCACTTAACATCCCAGATTGTAAACTATTTAAACCGTAGACTGTGCGTCAATACCTCACTGTATTATTCAACACAAAAAACTGATACGCAGTCTGCATCAACACCGGTCAGAACCGGTTACCGAGACAAAGGAAAATGGCTGTTGTGAAAACAAAANGTATATATTTCAGAGTACATTGACATGTTTGCCAGCTCTCGACTGGGGAATATATTCTGGGAGAAGGTTGTGCGAGACCCGGTGATGAAACAGACCAAGGGCAAGTACCCAGCCCCTCTCAGGATCATTGATGTCGCCAAAATAGGGGCACAGCAAGGGCCCAAAGCAGGATATGAGGCTGAAGCCAAGGTGACGAGTTATTTATGTGGAGTATAAAATGTTCATTTTAGGTGACGCTTTAATTGTATTTATGCAGATTTCAAAAATAAATTTGACATATTTTAAACTCAGTTTTCCTTTAAAGAAGTACTTTTGAACTGTATTACTTAAAACAAATAATGTTTACATACCGTTGTAGTTATATATATATTTATATATATATATATACCGTTACATGTTTATTTGTATATAATTACCATTAACAAAGATTGTAAAAACATGTACCACTATCTGATTTGTTGACCATTTGCCTTCTGAACACTTTAGGCCACATTTATTGCCCAATCGATGGAAACTTGGTGTCCCAATTATATCTCGGCTTATGTGGAAACATGGTCAAGAGAGATCAAAATTAAGGTTTTGTCACAAGGGCACTTTCGAGCACGCGGTTGTATCTAGAATGCTCCCTGTTGCATATTAATGTTGATATTATTTATAATTGTTACAACATTATTTCAATTATTATTAAACCATGCAAATAACATTTCTGCAACGAGGAATAAATTGATAACAGTGTAACAAGAGATTAATAAATTATAAAATGTTGTTTTTGTTGTTTTTTTTAATAAAAGGGCTGGGAGGGGCAGGGCAGAGCTTCTGGAGGGCAGGGCAGGGCGCCCTTCCATTTAGCTTTTGATCACTTTAGAATCCACATTTAATGCCCAATTTTCATAAAACTTCTCAGAAAATGTATCCCAATGATAGATTGGCTGAGTTTGGAAAAGGTGATATGGGTTCAAAAACTAGGTCCGTTGGTCAAATAAATTAAAAAGCTTGTGAACAATCTAGAGGCCACATTTATTTCCAATCTGCATGAGTGTTGTGGAGAACATTTGTCCAAATGATATCACAAGTAAGTTCAAAACTGGGTCATGTTGTGTCAAAAACTAATTTACTTGGTCAAAGTAAAGAAAAGGCTGATGAGCACCCCCCTAGAAGACTCATTTGTTGGGGTATGACACTGGCTCTGAACATGATTCTCATGATTTCTCTGACACATGAGATATGGTACATGTCCATAAAGCTGCAGTGAGGTAGGGCAGTTTTCTTTATGTGTTTATAGCAAACCATAAGAACACTTCTGAAGACACATTTTTTACCTTGAAACTTGCTCATCACATAACAAAATTGAATATATCTGGGGTGAGTTCGGAAATAATTTTGGTTTGTTAAAAAAAACATTATTTTTTCTGCCAGGTTTTAGGGCAGTTTTCCTTATAAGTTTTTAGTGAAACCTTGTGAAAACTACCTGCTCAGAACAGTTAAGTTCCTTCGGGTTTCAGGTGAGCCCCTTAGGGGCTTTGACTTTCTTGTTACTAAGAAAGGTAATGATTCCCATTCTCATTATGGGGCCACATAGTAAATGCTAATATAGCATTCACACTAGAGTGTTAAAGCTCTGCTCTGTGAAAACAGGGTTTAATGCTTGTGCCTAAAGTGTTGTCCCAGATTAGCCTGTGCACTCCGCACAGGCTCATCTGGGACGGAACTTGATGCAAACGCATTGAATCACGTTTTCCCAGATTGAGGCTCATTTGTATATTTTCAGGGCTTTGGAGAGTTGGCCATGACCCCAGAGAGCAAGGCCCTGGTTGGATTGTTCAATGGTCAGACGGCCCTCAAGAAGAACAAGTTTGGCAAGCCAGAACGAGAGGTCAAGTACGTGTCACATCTACCATATTGTTATCTGTTTGGACAATATTTGAATTGTCTTAATATATGCAGATTTCATTGCTTAAATTGACCAATCAGTTAATGTATGTCCATTTTGAAAGTTTTATTGCTTACAAATATGACACAGTTCAATCATAAAATAGAGTGTGTAACTGGAAGATCAGATGATGCAAAGTAATTTTTTTAAATGTCTAATCCTATTTATTTTTGCTAGATTTTATTGAAAGACTGTTTCTTATGGGACCTTTTTTACACAGTTTTCTAAGTAGAACAAAAACTTTGTGTCTTTCAAGATTTTTTATTTCTTTATAGCAAGAGAAACACTATGTCCATTACATCATGTCATTGGATGAGTGCAAACTACACTTAGTATGTGCAGAATAAACTTTACATAGTATTGTTTTGCACTAGGCCGATTCCGGACTTGATAAAGGAAAATCCAATTTTGGCGGATAGTGTCGTCCCTGATATGCCTGTGCGGACTGCACAGGCTAATCTGGGACTACACTTTACGCGCATGCATAGAGACCCATTAATTGATTCTTCAGGACCCTAGGTATGCTGGGTGCTGGTCTGATGGGGGCTGGTATTGCCCAGGTCACCATAGATAAAGGCATAGACGTCATCTTGAAGGATGTCACAACACAGGTACGGGATTGTAGTGTGAACATTTGTATAAACTGCTGAGTGATCTGATAACATCTTCAATTGCTTTCATAGCTAGCCTCCTTATTTTCCCACTGTGACCGCACATAGATTCATTTCACTAGATAATTACTTAGTGGCTCCCATGCAATATTTGAACCGCATTCTGGGATAACTGGGCTTAATGCATCTGCGTAAAGTATCGTCCCAGATCAGCCTGTGCAGACCACTGAGGCTAATCTGGGACAACACTTTAGGCCTACACTGGATTTTTTTTAAGAAGGGAATTTCTGTAAGAGGACCTTGCATAAGGCACAGGCTAATCGGGGACCACACTTTACACACATGCATTAAGCCCAGTTTTCCCAGAACTAGGCTCAATTGCTTTCACAGATAGCCTTATATAGATTCATTTGACTAATTCAGTACCCTGAGCCATTAATTGATTTCGCTTTAATTTTGTACAAGAGCTACAGCTTAAAATTTACTGTTTGTTATAATTTCAGGGTCTGTCCAGAGGTGAAGATCAAATTATCAAAGGACTTGACACAAAGGTTCAGAGGAAAAAGATAACAAGGTAAAATAGTCAATATCATTGACCTTTACACATCAATCTTATTTACATTAACTTCTATTATGAGCCAATCATTGGTTGGAGACATTACATGTTTAGCAATTTAAATATTTTAAGCAAAAGCACTTGAGAGTTTAGTTTTGTTTGTAATTTTGAAACCTGCGTTGATGGTGTTTGTGATTTGGGATGAATTAAAAGTAATTCACAACCCTTTTTTACTACTTGGTGAATCTTGCTTGCTCAAACTTTCACCGTTGAATGACCCTTAATGTTTAGATGATCGTGAAGAAAGTTATTTAAGCTTTGATAAGTTTTGGAAGAATTAAAAACCTTTGATTGTTTTTCCACTTAGGAAAATTTAGTCCTAAAATGTTGGGTTTTGTAACTTATCTTTAACTACTGGATGGATCTTGCTCAAACTTTCTTACTTTAATGACCGGAATTTGTAGAAGATCATAAATAAGAGAATTTTGGCGTCTAGTGGTTTTTTCAGGTTTATGGCCTTTTTTCTGTGTTTTTTTCCACTTTTGGCTGTTTTTCCAATATGGACTTTATAGCCTAAAAATGTTGTGTTTTCTACTCCTGTAACTTCTATACATATTTTGCAAAAACTTGTAAACCTGAATAGCCTTAGCTGATCACTAAGAAAGTTGTTTTTATTCCAACCAGTTTTAGCTGAATAATGGCCCTGTGTGTTTAAGTCCACTGTATTAAATGTAGTGCATTTTTCTGTGCCTTAACATGTGTTGTGGGGGCATCAGTATCTGTGTCACATTTCTAGTTATATCAGATTCAATAGTTTTACACTAGACACTTTATATATTATTTGATTGACAGCTTTGAGAAAGACCAGGTATTGACCCATCTGGAGCCAACGATCAGCTATGAGCACTTCAGTAAATGTGATATCATAGTAGAGGCAGTGTTTGAAGATCTCAAATTGAAACACAAAGTCGTCCGCGAAGTGGAACAGGTAATTTTTCTTACAATTTCCTAAAACATTATTTAAACCATTTGTTAATTGCTCAAGTAATGTAGTGCACTCTGGTAAACAAAACATCAGTGTTCAATCATTCATATTTACAACATTGAAATCTGCATTATGTGCATTGCAATTGGAACACAATCTTGACCCTAAAACATGTATGGCATTCTTGTATAATATAACATGCTTCATGTGTCATGTAGATTGTAGTTTTGAAAATTAGACTTTCTTACAATGCTTACATTTGAGCCCCAGTCTGGGAAAACAGGGCTTTATGCCCAAAGTGTCATCACAGATTAGCCTTCGGAGGCAAATCTTTAATGACACTTTCCTCTTATACTCGCTTTACGACACTTTACGTACATGCAGTTAATTGTGACACTTTGCTTTTCAGAAAATCCCTGAGCATTGCATATTTGCATCGAACACATCAGCTCTTCCAATAACCAGCATAGCGGAGGCATCCATCAGGCCAGACAAGGTACATATAACCCTTATAAACATTATAAAACCAGACCAGACTGAGAGTTACTCACAGGCTGTTCTGGTTTTATGCTGGTTGCATATAGCCATTTTCATTTTGCTTCTGAGCAGGAAACGGATAACTGGTTTACTGTATGGGTCACTGTTGTTTGTAGGCGTGCATGCATGATGATCAATAAGACACTTGAAACTTAAATTTGTGCTGGAGTAATATTAGCACAGTGACTTGGATCACATGCTTGCTTTTCGTCTGATGGCTTATTGTGAAAATTAGTTAGTGCTCCAGATAGGGTCTATTACAGGGGTTATGTACACTTACATCTGTATTGATGGGGAGGGTTTAAATATACTGGATCACATGTCATTTATGGGTTAGTTGTGGTTGTTGGTTTTCATGTGAACACAAACATTTGCAATTGTACTTGTTCCATGATGTGTATCGTGTTTCAGTTCATTGGGATGCACTACTTCTCTCCAGTAGACAAGATGCAGCTACTGGAGATAATCACCACAGCCAAGACCTCCCAGGACACCGCAGGTATTCACTCTAGCTCTTCAGTTATGACTATGTCATTGTTGGAGAGCTGATGCATACAGATGTTGTGGGAGTACATCTCTGGAAATGTATGTGAATGTCTATTGATACTTTAGGTTATCAAACAAAAAGTTATGTCAAGCAATGAAGTCTTTCTGTTAGCTAGTACTAGGATGGTGCTTAGAAATCTGAATAAGTAGCAAAAATGCTATTTAGAATGTTGAAGTAAATTCGAGATTTCATTAGCCATTGGCTATTTTGGCTACTGATAACACTTAAATAGTAATCAGGCTGCCTTGCTAAGTTGGTAGAGCCCTGGTCGCGTATTCACAAACCAAATCTTAGACTTAAGTCTAAAAAAATTAATATTTTCAAACTGTTTTGTTCTAATAGTATAATACAGTTCAATATGAGTTCTAATAGTATAATACAGTTCAATATGAGTTCTTATAGTATAATACAGTTCAATATGAGTTCTTATAGTATAATACAGTTCAATATGAGTTCTTATAGTATAATACAGTTCAATATGAGTTCTTATAGTATAATACAGTTCAATATGAGTTCTAATAGTNTGTGTCATGTTCTGAGAAAACTGGGCATAATGCATGTGCGCAAAGTGTTGTCCCAGATTAGCCTGTGCAGTCCGCACAGGCTAATAAGACTGCACAGGCTAATCAGGGACGACACTTTCCCGCTTTTATGACATTTTTCGTTAAAATGAAGTCTCTTCTACACGACCCGCATCCTGGCACCCACCCTCTCAGAGGCTGTCAGGGCTCTCCAGGTACAATAGCATCATACAGAGTTGTGATGTTTAGGGTTGGATATGTCTTATGTTGGGCGGGAATGCCTCATCACACTGTGTCATGTTCTGAGAAAACTGGGCATAATGCATGTGCGCAAAGTGTTGTCCCAGATTAGCCTGTGCAGTCCGCACAGGCTAATAAGACTGCACAGGCTAATCAGGGACGACACTTTCCCGCTTTTATGACATTTTTCGTTAAAATGAAGTCTCTTCTACACGACCCGCATCCTGGCACCCACCCTCTCAGAGGCTGTCAGGGCTCTCCAGGTACAATAGCATCATACAGAGTTGTGATGTTTAGGGTTGGATATGTCTTATGTTGGGCGGGAATGCCTCATCACACTGTGTCATGTTCTGAGAAAACTGGGCATAATGCATGTGCGCAAAGTGTTGTCCCAGATTAGCCTGTGCAGTCCGCACAGGCTAATAAGACTGCACAGGCTAATCAGGGACGACACTTTCCCGCTTTTATGACATTTTTCGTTAAAATGAAGTCTCTTCTACACGACCCGCATCCTGGCACCCACCCTCTCAGAGGCTGTCAGGGCTCTCCAGGTACAATAGCATCATACAGAGTTGTGATGTTTAGGGTTGGATATGTCTTATGTTGGGCGGGAATGCCTCATCACACTGTGTCATGTTCTGAGAAAACTGGGCATAATGCATGTGCGCAAAGTGTTGTCCCAGATTAGCCTGTGCAGTCCGCACAGGCTAATAAGACTGCACAGGCTAATCAGGGACGACACTTTCCCGCTTTTATGACATTTTTCGTTAAAATGAAGTCTCTTCTACACGACCCGCATCCTGGCACCCACCCTCTCAGAGGCTGTCAGGGCTCTCCAGGTACAATAGCATCATACAGAGTTGTGATGTTTAGGGTTGGATATGTCTTATGTTGGGCGGGAATGCCTCATCACACTGTGTCATGTTCTGAGAAAACTGGGCATAATGCATGTGCGCAAAGTGTTGTCCCAGATTAGCCTGTGCAGTCCGCACAGGCTAATAAGACTGCACAGGCTAATCAGGGACGACACTTTCCCGCTTTTATGACATTTTTCGTTAAAATGAAGTCTCTTCTTAGCAAAAATCCAATTTAGGCAGAAAGTGTCGTCCCTGATTAGCCTGGGCATACTGCAAGGCTAATCTGGAACAACACTTTACGCACATGCATTTTGCCCAGTTTTCTCAGAACACGACACACACTGGTTTCTGTTGGAAAATGGTGAATATGGTCAAGTAATTAAAAGGAGTTTTTAGAAAAATGATGAATTGTTAAAAGCAGCATTAATGAAGGTAATTTGCTCTTATAATTTCGAACAATTTGTTTTAGAATAATTATGTCAAAGGCTCTGACAAGCACAATGTTTTCTTTTTTACCACCACCCACCTCCCATCTCCCTTTCTTAAGAAAATGTAAGGCCCCTGGTGGGTTTATTCGGAAATACACAGTATATCTTACAGATTATAGATGTATGAGTATTCAAAATGACTTTTAAAATGACAACTTCACATAACCATTACCCAGACACCAGTTCAAATAGCAGTAAATGCCTAAATGTTCTACCTATTCTACCCCTGAACACAGGAAGGTGTGTCCCCATCCAAGCTGGACTCCCTGACCCGTGGGTTTGGCTGGCCTGTAGGGGTTGCCACACTTGCTGATGAAGTGGGGATTGATGTGGCTGCACACGTCGCCGAGGATCTTGGGAAGGCGTTCGGGGAACGCTTCGGTGGCGGAAATATCAATGTGTTGAGGGACATGGTCACAGCTGGTTTCCTAGGTATGTCAGTTACACTGTGTAGTCAATTGGTGGTTTTGATATGTTAATTGTTTTGCAGGGTTTTGCATCAGCACTTAAACATTTTCAGGCTGTATCAGTTTTATTAAAGAAATACATGTACATGTGTCTTTAAAATTAATATGTCTTAAAGTTGAAGACATGTGTGATGATATTTGGGTACCAGTAGACCTTTTTGAATATTTCGTCATTTTGAAGAATTCTGTTAGTTCTTGGGTCATAAATGGTTTAAAAGTTCTTGTGTCATAAATGGTTTAAAGGAAATTTTGATCTTCTTCTCGAAATAATGTAAGAACTTAATGTTACTTCATATTCAATGGAGAACCTAACATTCTACTACAAAGGCAACTTCTATTAATATTTGTTTAGGTCGCAAGTCTGGCAAGGGGGTGTACCTTTACCAGGCCAAGTCAAAGAAGAAACCAGAAAACACAGAGGCTAAAGCCATTCTAGAAAGATACAAATTGGAACCAAAACCAGGGTGGGTAAAATGTTAATTATTTTTGAGTCACATTTTTTGTTAACGATATGAGTGTTTACCAATGTAGGAAAGCTGTGACCATATTAGACATAATCAGCGACCAAGCTTTAAAAATTGGCCTAAGATAAGGACAGCATCATTTGGTTTAGGTCCAAAAGACTGACAATATTCAACATCCTTTGTCGTGACTTTTACTGAAGCAAAAAAGTATTTTACTTTAATTTAATTAACACACTGGGAGCGAGGGTATATTTATCTTGAGGAATTTTATTTACAGCTTTCAGCATACTTATTTTATGCAATACAGCAGATATGGGACTTTTGTGAAATGCAATATAACAAATTATTGTTTGACTTGTGCATGTTGTATGATTTGTGTTCACAGTAACACGGATGAAGACGTTCAATACCGACTGGCATCAAGATTTATCAATGAGGCAGTGATGTGTCTGCAAGAGGGCATCCTAGCAAACCCTGTGAGTTACCCATATAAGCCCAGCTTTATAAAAACTGGGCTAAATGCATTTGCGAAGTGTCGTCCAAGATAAGCCTGTGCAGTCCACACAGGCTAATCATGGATGATACTTTCCCCCTAGACTGGATTTTTGTTAAGAAGAGACTCTTTGAAATTTTATAAAAGAGGAAATTATCTTCCCTAATCTGGGACAATACTTCACACATATGCGTTAAGCCCTGTTTTCCCAGAGCCCAGCATATGTTCATTTAGACATGGGGGCCGTTTTACTTAAGTAAATTATGACTTAAGAGTCAATAGAAATATGGTTCTATTTTATTTATTTATAAATTTGGAGTTTGAATCGTAAATAACAGTTTTTGCATTAGGTCATATCAGGAAGTTCATTTTATCTACTCACACTTTTCCTGGGACATCTGGTTTAGCAGAACCAAGTGCACATACTTATGCCAGTAACTGACAATCTGCTTGACTTGAGTAAGAGGTAAAGGCAGAATGGCTGTAGAAAAACTTTTCTTAACCAATTCAGATTTTACTCTTTCTCACTCAGAAGGATAGTGAAAATGGCTTTATGCAACCAGCATGAAATCAGATCAGCCTGCAAGTTACTCGCAGTCTGTTCAGGTTTTATGCTGTTTGCTGCTCAAAAGTATCTTAGGGTTGGAAATGAAGCCTTTAAAACTTGAATCTAGTAAGAAAGGTGTTAAATTTAATTTCCTTTTCCTCAGGACAACAAACAAGTCAAAATGCAGGCCTAAATTGTAAAAGGTTAACATTGCTCCCTTCAGATGGAGGGCGACATCGGTGCAGTGTTTGGTCTGGGATTCCCGCCCTTCCTGGGTGGCCCCTTCCGCTACATTGACCTACACGGGGCCAAGCAGCTGGTGGACAGGATGAAGAAGTACCAGGACTGGTACGGTGTAGCCTTCCAGCCCTGTCAGCTCCTGCTCGACCACGCAAAGGACCCCAGCAAGAAGTTCCACAATCGATAGTCACTGGAAATGTGTGGTGTTAAATTAAGTATTTGATAAACGGCTGTGTTATGTTTTCAAATTGTTTTAGAAACCTGTATGACTGTGTATCTTCCATAGGTATGGTGTGTTCAGAATTAATGTCATGCTACTATTTGTCTCTTGCAAGTCTGATAATTTTTTCAAACAATTTTGTGCTGTTGTCTTTTAGATTACATTTTGATGACTTTGAATTCAAATTAAACTACATTTATCTGCCGCACAGAACAAATTGTTTAGAATTCTTTTATTGTTGTCGAAAATTCAGTGACATTATTGTTAATGTTTTATTAATTGTTTTTTACCTCAACACAATATTCAATAGTTTACTCTCTTTTTTTTCAAAGAGTTCTGCTGTATTTTATATACGGTTTAAATAATTTTAAAGTATTGTTTTCATTTCAAAGCACCCTTAAACTTTCACATATTTTTTTCTTATTAAATAATTGTTCTGTTAAGCTTAAAATCATTATTGTTAATGATTCAAATGCTCAATCATCATAACGTACATGACATAGTCATGGGGTAATAAGGACAATGTGGAAGTGTCCTTTATTGTTTGACTCTGTGATCTTCATGAGATGCTTTTGTTTATGTATGAGGTGATTGTTAACTTCACTACTTGTTCCAATATTTGTACATAGAACATTTAATATAAAAATGAATAAACATTTGAAATGTGATAACTTGTGTCGTTTGTGTGGGTTGTATATTGCATATGCATTTTTCAAAGATACCGTTATTGTCCCCATTTATAAATGTGGATCGGTAGATATTTACAGAGGCATGGTATTATTTTCGGAGGAATGTTATAGCAGAACATTTCTTGCAGTAAATTAAAGAGTTTTGGGGAAAAAACAGGAAGCAGCTGGCACAGACCAGGACAATGCAGGGAATGTGGCCAGGAAGGGGTGGGCACAGACCAGGACAATGCAGGGAATGTGGCCGGGAAGGGGCGGGCACAGACCAGGACAATGCAGGGAATGTGTCCAGGAAGGGGCGGGCACAGACCAGGGCAATGCAAAGAATTGTGGCCAGGAAGGGACGAACACAGACCAGGGCAATGCAAGAAATTCTGGCCAGGAAGGGGCGGGCACAGAAAAGGGCCATGCAACTGCAAATGCTCGACTATTGTAGGCATATGACATCACTCTGCCATAATTTTTAATTGACTGATTTCCAGTTTCGTGGTATTTATTTTTTCTTTAGAAAATGTTAAACAAAATTAAATACATTTTAAAGTAATTGTAAACTTTATTTAATGAAAAGCATTACATATACCAACATGTTTGTAAATTGCCTTAAGTATATTGTTCTCGTCAGAATATGTTATTTTGTATTACATAAAAAAAGTTTAGTACATGTATGAGCATTCACACAACATGGCAATGGTTTGTACAAATGAATGAAAAAAAATGAGTTTATCTTTTCAAAATGGCAACAATAAATGAATAATTTATTTCGAAAATAAAATTGTTTTGCAGTTGCTCTTTATAAAAAATGGCAACATTTACTTAATACAGTGGTCATGAAAACTTGGTTAAACTACTCACTGATTTAAGAGAATGAAACTTTGGCGGTCTTAAATTGTATAAATGTATACACATATATAAAGCATAATGTACTATTATGTCAGAATACAAATGTTAACACTTATAATAAGCATGTAGGTATATGATCTAACAACAACAATAAAGCAATTTATTCCAATAAAGAATAAATTGTATTATTTATGCAATTCAGCTGTTTCGTCGTCTATTTGGGAACGTACTAAAAGGCGGATAAAAGAGCGGATGATATAGCGTATATAGTAAAGAGCGGATGATATAGACAAAGAAGGATTATCGGAAAGAGCGGATGATATGAACAAAGAAGGAAATAGCGGATGATATAGGGTATATAGTAAAGAGCGGATGATATAGACAAAGAAGGATTATCGGAAAGAGCGGGTGATATGAACAAAGAAGGAAACAGCGGATGATATATACAAAGAAGGAATCTGCGGATGATATATACAAAGAAGGGATTTGCGGATATATAAATATTTATTAAATCTGCGGACATTATGAATCAGCGGATAAATTATACAAATAAGGAAAAGAGCGGATGATATATACAAAGAAGGGATTTGCGGATATATAAATAATTATTAAATCTGCGGACATTATGAATCAGCGGATAATATATACAAATAAGGAAAAGAGCGGATGATATAGACAAAGAAGGATTATCGGAAAGAGCGGATGATATATACAAAGAAGGGATTTGCGGATATATGAATAATTTTTAAATTTGCGGACATTATGAATCTGCGGATGATATGAACAAATAAGGAAACTGCGGACATGATAAACAAAGACGGCAATATACTATAGTACACTGAATGGTGTGACTGGCTAACACGAATTAGTATTTAAAATATGTTTGGCTATGATTCAATGAAAAAGGATGATAAGATTATTATTTTTTTGTAAAACCAAGTTTTATTGCACATCCAATTTTAATAGCATTCATTACTTTATTGATAATAAACTCATCAGTAATGTTAGATTTATGAAATGAATTACTTTTTTATCCACAAAAGCATCATAATATATATATATATATGTGTGTCTTGGGTTAAATTTATGTTTTCGAAGTATAGATGAAATCATTGTGTGATAAGGGTCATTTATGAAGGAAAAAAAAAATAATAAAATATCTGCACCGTTATTGTCTTTTTTCTGAAAAAAGTAAACAACAACTGTTAAGACTCCCTATTGTTATCATTAATACGCACCTTAGTGTCCTTACTGAAGCTATTTAGCGCATTATCGATTATCGATTGCTTCTAGTACACAAGAAATTGGCATGT
>VMBQ01003005.1:0-14782 GCA_007657795.1 Dreissena rostriformis
AGAAAAAGGACAGACACATTCAGCTGTGAATATTACATTCATACATACATGTGTATTAATATAATAAATATCATAACATATACAAGTGTGAATTTTTATTTTTCCCCTATTCTTAAAAAAACAAACATGTGTTTTTCCCCTTTGGACGGGCCCCACCACCATTCCCCCTGTAGAAGAGGTTTACAGGTTAGCCAATATGCTAAAAATAGAATCACTGATAAGCACTGCCCATCGCAACTGTTGCTGGTGGGACAATCTTTGTTAATCTCTGTGTGTAGGGCCTTCACTATAGATTTATACATGCTTGAGTATGGATGTGCATCCTGGTGGGACAAAACATTGCTGTTATGGACTCAAGGTTAAGTGACAGAGATAACATGGAAGGTGTTTATTTCATTATATACCTTTCCCAAAACCAAAAACAAATGAAGAAAAGTGTAAGAGGTGCAATGTAAAATAGTGGACTTACATATGCAGTAAGCATTTTATTGGAGGTAAAGGACCACAGAGAATCATCCAGATCTCTGCCACATGTACACCACAACAGGTATGAAAATTAAATATGAAAATAATTGTGTGTATTGTATAAAATGTTATGAATCAATCAGATAAAAATATAATTATAGGTATGACTGTGAGATCATGTATTCATCAGTAGGAAATACCTTTTAATAACAAAATACGCTTAATAATTAGTAATGAAGCTGTTTGGTACATACTATTAAAACAAAGCATTTACTGTCATAGGTTGAGAAGACTATTCTCAAACTATTATTATTGAATCAATACACATATGTCTTTTTTATATAAGTGAAAGTAGATCACTTTGCATTATTGAATCAATACACATGTGCCTTTATTATATACAGAGCTACAGATAAGCTTTTTGGGGTAATTGGGTAATACCCTTCAAAATAAGAATGAATTGGGTAATGGANCTCCATTGCTTGAATCCTCTCGACTTGTAACTCGAAACGTAGTGTTAACGGAGTCCAGAGTTACATTATTGCAACTAGGAACCACGGACACCAAAAACTTGATTCAAATCGACTTACTTGCGAGCAAATAACGCGTTTTTTATGTTCCTCTCTCCGAGAAATGTCAACTGGCTAATGTTGTTGTTGTTACAAACATTGGGGTCAAATCCGTAGTACTTCCGAATGTAAAACACATTAGCCAGTTGACATTTCTCGGAGAGAGAAACATAAAAATCGCGTAATTTGCTCGCAAGTAAGTCGATTTGAATCAAATTTTTGGTGTCCGTGGTTGCATATGCATGCATTATGTGACATGCCTCNAAGTCCACAGTCAGTGCAAGTTTGTATCTGTAGAGTATCTGTATCTTCTTTACTTTGTGGCCATCCAATATAGTTTATTTCATGCAACAACTCCATTATCCAAATGAAATACACATTTCTTATTTTCCCCAAATAAGAAAACATCGCGCTATTTTTCCCCTTAAAAAAGGAAGAGGCCCCTTCCACAAAAAGGGTGTTTTGGCCCTGGAACGTCGGTTCCACATTTATTTTTGTGGACCGTTTGGCTCGAAATATTGCGTGGTTATCGACCGACTGTCAGTAAACGGCTGGACGGATTTCTTTGAAGTAAACTTTTTTTGAAAGGTTGTCCAATCGCCCATAAGAGGACCAAGGGATGCTTTGGATTATTATTATTTTTGACATTTTTGCGGCCCGCGAAGAAAGGCCTATGAAAATTCTAGTTAATGACCTTGTTATGATTTTAATATCAGAGGGTGGGGATTTTTTTTTTCGCTTTTTTCTTCATTTTTTCTCTCATTAAACATGATTTTATATATTTATTTGAATATACTATCCAGGGTACGTTACTTCCACCTGTGTGAAGAATTAGATGAAATTTAGTTTTGCAGACTGTGTTTGGGAAATTCAGCAAGTTCTAAAAATATTGAAAAATGTAATTACCTGTATTGTTTGTTGAACATTCCTTTTTATGGAAAGCTTTCCAGTCAACAGTCTGATGCTCCTTGCTGCAGTACGACACACAACCACACTTTCCACAAGTCTTAGGTCCCATGCACCCACAGACCCTGCACAGCTTGGCATATTTAGAGGCATCTATTTCATTTTCAACAGGAACCTCTGCTGGAGGCTTGCCACTGTAGAAATCATTCACTTTTGGTAGCTGAGACCTGAACACAATCAGATTATCTGCACAATTCGCTTTACAACAGTTATCATTGCGGCACATGAATATGAATACTGTCCGATGGAAGGCGAAACGTTTCGACGAATCTGGTGCGTAGATCTGTAGAAGAAAGACGGTTGGTTTCGAACAAACACGACATGTCAGCTCCTCTGCGCTTGGAAGAGGATTCAATGACAGCCACGCAGGTAGACCACCTACTTTGCTTGGAAAGAATCTACTTTTCAAAAGAAATTTGTCAGTTTCTTCGACAAAACCCAGTTCCACATTTCTTTCAGCGGCCATTTTGGAAATGGTTACACATCAACTTGTTCGTGGGTTACAAAACACACTTAAAGCATCGGATTCACCGTTGTTCATGTTCACGCCATTCTGAACATTAAACCTATGCAGTTAATTCGACTTTAATCGACTAGTTTAATGCCTAGCTGTCTTTAAATAAAAAAATCAGTCATTTTTTAACGAAGAATTTAGATCAACAAGAAGTTAAAGCCCAGTTAGTGACAGTTAGTGATGCTTAATACTTGGGTGTTAGCATCATATCTGACCTCAGTTGGAATAAACACATTAACCAGGTTACCGCAACAGCCAGTAAACACTAAACTTCATAAAACGCAACATTCACATTAAGCACCCAAGCATTAGAGAATTTGCCTTTAAAACCCTTGTCTGCCCACAACTTGAGTATAGTAGCTCAGTGTGGAGCCCACATACACAATACAACATCAACAAGATCGAGATGATCCAACGCAGGGCCGCTCGATGGGTCACAAATGATTACCCATTCCACAACAGCGTCACACACATGCTAGACAAATTAGGGTGGCGTTCCCTTGAGAACAGAAGGTATGATCCCGGCTACTGATGTTCTATAAAATTGTCCACGGACTGGTTGCTGTACCAATGCNCTGACTTGCATGGCTGGAACTCTTGCACTGTTGTGGCTTTCTATTTGCGTAGAAGATTATGGAAAAACTGCAATTATTGGAAAACAATAGAGTCGTCCCAGAGAGTAGTGTTGACATCATGTGAACCGCGCGGCCGCATGCTTGGCCGATTGATTTATTTTACGATTTGCGTCACTACAAACCTCAGGAGTCGTTTCATGTTTGCACGAAGCGTTCCAGAAACCTTGTAGTTCATAAATCATTTATGATGTAGTTAGAGAGTGAAATGTCACCTATGGGTGGTGTTGTTGATAAAGATCGGGGTCAGATATCATGCTTGTCCCAATAAGGAGACATTATGAATTTGACCCAATATGGTGGTTTCATTTATCATGGTAGACCCTCCATATTTTGTAGGTTATTGTGAAATCTCATGACCCGTTTAATATCATAGGGTCAGTTTAATTAAAAAAATATCGGGTGTCAATATTTATTCAACACTAATACAATTAGTGTACTTCAGTTGTAACAATATCTGTTACCTTTACAAAAAGTGTTTACATTGTCTGTTTAAATACAATTTGTTTTCAGTGTTTTATGTGCATTGTTTTCATGTTTTTTCCCCAGTTATTTGCCAGTTTGTTATTACATTGAAACCAGTAATTACACAGGGTGTTGCAAGTGTATTTAATGCTAGTGTAATACCAGATCTGGAAACAGCATTAAAATAATCTAGCATAGGGCTCAATAACTCAAACAGTTTTAATGAAATCAACATGAAACTTGGTCATATAATGTTTGAAGGCGTAATGTCTCCGCCAAGTTCAATAACCAGCCAGATCACTTGAAGAACCTCTGAATTATGGCCCTTGAATTATAATGAAAAAGTGGCCATATAAGCCTTGTTCGCCATGTAACTCAACTAGTTTTAGTTGTATCATCAAATTTGGTCAGATAATGTTTGTGGGTATAAAATCTCAGCCAAGTACGTTTACCAGCCAAATAGCTTGAAGCACTTTTGAATTATGGCCCTTGAATAATCCGAAATTTGCCCAATTAATGTTGTCCTCTCTCTAACTTAAAATAGTTTCAAGCTTTTAATGAGCTATTGCATGAAGCTTGATCAATGTATCAATGGCCGTTAAACGGGCGAATTTTGTAATCATTCGTATAATAAATTATTTTGCTGCTACTTTCCCCCTTGTATAACAAAATTAATTTAACCCTTTGAGCGCTGGAACCGGATTTTGAAGGCCTTTGCAAACAGTTTGGATCCAGATGAGACGCCACAGAACGTTGGGTCTCATCAGGATCCAAACTGTTTGCTATTCTGATAGTGGTCTTTGAAAAAAAGTGAAGAAAATGTTGATTTTAGAAATTCAGCAGACGACATTTTAGCAGACGACAAATTTCCCAGCATGCAAAGTAACATGAAAACCCTGGAGTATATATAAATAATAAATAAATATATAAATTTGTAATAAATCCCAGTAGTGAAAAACAATTGGTAGCAGAAATTAATTAATCTCCGTCGTCCGTCGTCAACATTTACCTTGTTAACACATTAGAGGCCACATTTATTGTCCAATCTTCATGAAAGTTGGTCAGAACATGTGTCCCAATGATATCTTGGACAAGTTCGAAAATGGTTCCGGTTGGTTGAAAAACATGGCCGCCAGGGGGCCGGGCAGTTTTCCTTATATGGCTTTAGTAAAACCTTGTTAACACTCTAGAAGTCACATTTATTGTCCAATCTTCATGATACTTGGTCAGAACATATGTGTCCAAATAATATTTTGGACGAGTTCGAAAATGGTTCTGGTCTATTGAAAAACATGGTTGCCAGGGGGCGTGGCAGTTTTCCTTATATGGCCATTGTAAAACCTTGTTAACACTCTAGAAATCATATTTTTAGTCCAATCTTCATGAAACTTAGTCAGAACATTTGTTCAAATGATATCTTGGATGAGTTCGAAAATGGTTCTGGTCTGTTGAAAAACATGGCTGCCAGGGGGCGGGGCAATTTTTCTTATATGGCTTTAGTACTATAGTAAAACCTTGTTTACACTCTAGAGGCCAAATTTATTCACCAATCTTCATGAAACTTGGTCAATACATGTGTCTCAATAATATCTTTGACAAGTTCGAAAATGGTTCCGGTTGGTTGAAAAACATGGCTACCAGGGGCGTGGCAGTTTTCCTTATATGGCTATACTAAAACCTTGTTAACACTAGAGAAGTCACATTTTTAGTCCAATCTTCATGAAACTTGGTCAGAACATGTGTTCTAATAATATCTTGGACGAGTTTGAAAATAGTTCTGGTTTGATAAAAAAACATGGCCGCCAGGGGCGGGGCAGTTTTCCTTATATGGCTATAGTAAAACCTTGTTAACACTCTAGAAGTCACATTTTTAGCTCACCTGAACAAAACGTGCTCATGGTGAGCTTTTGTGATGGCCTTTTGTCCGTCGTCCGTCATGCGCCGTCAACATTTACCTTGTTAAAACTCTAGAGACCACATTTATTGTCCAATCTTCATGAAATTTGGTCATGTGTCCCAATAATATTTTGGACGAGTTTGAAAATCACACCGTTCAAGTGACTAACGCAACGTCTGCGGTTAATACATTGGCTGCGCTACTGTATACATGTCGGTTAAAAGCGGAGTGTAAGTATTTCCCTATTCTTTATATTTTACGTATTGAATTGAGCAGGTTTGAGTGTGTTCTTTGAGAGCCTATGTAAGAAGGACTTTGTGAACGTATCCCTACCTTTCTAGCTGCTTACTTTTCAAGAAATCGTTAGAATGTGGTCAAAAATCAAACAAAATTCACCACTCTCTCAGTCAAACTCTAATTACACAGGATTTAGACCAAAGATGAATAAGAATAACATGCAGTTTATTGAAATCTTTAATCATTTGTCTTCGGTTATTCCAAATAACAGCATCCCACATGAACACACAACATTTTTATCAACGATTAAATACGAGTGGGGTTAGAAAAACGGCTCAAGACAATGGCCGTGGCTACTTATTAGATGGTCATGCCAACGGCTGCAAAAATAAAATTGTGTGAGTTCTATACAGTTTCAACTATTTTCAGTTGTACCGCGACAAATCACATATGCATTAGCAATGGTCCTTAAATTCCAAATAGAACTATCTTGAAAGAAAGCCGCCACCGATATAGATCGAACGTTGGCTCTTAATAAGAGTTTTGCCATAATTATCGCTATTGTAAGAAAAGGATAGACGAAAATCATATAGTACAACGCATGCCAAACACATTCGACAATCTCCTTCGAAGTACAGTGGAATCTCGAAATGTCGAAGTTCATAAACGATACAAATTATTTCGAGATACAAGATATTCGAGTAACATGATTTATAATATGTACACTTCTGACTAGTTATAACTAGNCTCTGTCCCTTATTTCCAATGTTGTTGGCCATGAGTTTTGTGGGTAAGGTTATTTAATTGAACTATGTATACCTAAGACTCAGACCATATGTAGAAAGCAAATAATATGCTCACCCAGTTTTCCCCCTCGATATTATAGTTGCCAAGGCGCATTTAGGCCACCACAGCCCTCAACCCCTCTACGCAATCCCCCCTAGAGTCCTCACAGGCTTATCAGGGACGTCACTTTCCATCTTGACTGGATTTTGGTTTAGAAGAAACTTCCTTAACACGGAAAATCCATAAAAGTGGAAAGTGTAATCTGCACAGGCTTATCAAGGACAACATGATAAGCAAATGCATTAAGCCCTATTTTCACATAGCTTGGCTCAATTACAAATTACACTGGAGTTCCCCTTGTGGAACTTGTAATCTGTCAGCGCCTGTGGTAAAACTGCAGTCCAGTTTGCTTGGAATTAATTTTGGTCAGCAGCCAGAAATACCTTTCCCAAAGCATTAATTGTGTGTACTATTTGTCTTGGTATTGCCAATTCCGTGATTTTTCAAGTTTTTCTTTTGCGTATCACTGCGCATTCCATTTACTTGAAGTGGAATCAGACCAGAGTGCTTGCAGTTCATGGTTACCTTGTTTATTACATCTGGGAATAAAAAAGAAATTCTAGGTCATTGTTACTTGGCCGACTTCACATGTGAGTGACCTTTTAATGCTATACGGAAGCTAATTATTCAAAGTTTGGAATGTGTGTTTTACAGTGAAATTGGCCTTTTCTGTATACAATTATTGTACTAAATAATGATGCAGTCACATCATGTTCTTTCTCATATAAAAATGTAAACAGTAATTATTGGATTGTTATGGCCCAGCAGCAATTTATAATGGATGTTAATAATAATGTCCGTCTGTCTGAATATAGACACAAACTTGTCTGACGAAAAACTCCTGCACTTTTCATCGGAGGAAATTCAAACTGGCATGCACTGTTACATATGATATTTATGAAGATGTGCATGTGTTATTCTAGTTGTTTGTTTGACAAGATCTTTAGTGTGCTCTTTGAGTGAGAAACGAGCTTGGGACATCGTTGTTGCAATTGGAACACCTTTTCCGCTATACCTTTGCGGCCTGCATAACAAAGTTTTGATGAGAAATTAAGGAAAGGTGTGATTAATTTTATCCACATTTTTGACCTATTTAAAGGTTATTTGAAGAACAAAATTAATTATCCACATTTTTGATCTATTGAAAGGTTACACAAAAACAAAATTGCTGGTAATATACTTGGAGCCTTTTGATCTGAGGAAGTTGCTAATGCACACAAGAGGCAGTACTGATAGATTTAGATTCCTTCCAACCCATTTTCCCACAAATTCCCACTTGCCAACAAAAACCTGTTATCAGAAGGTGATCCAAGAAAAATCCAATCCAAATCAGTGATCAATAGCAGTGAATCAATCCAAGACATTCCATGGCAAGGCATTCCTAACCAATTCTTAACCCTTTGCATCCTGGGAAATTTGTCGTCTGCTAAAATGTCGTCTGCTGAATTTCTTAAATCATCCTTTTTCTTCACTTTTTTTCAAAGACCACTATCAGAATAGCAAACAGTTTGGATCCTGATGAGACGCCACGTTCTCATCTGGATCCAAACTGTTTGCAAAAGTCTTTAAAATTCGATTCCAGCACTGAAAGGGTTAATGGGATTAATCCAGATCTGAGGAAGATGGCTAATCTGATCAGAGGCATTTCTGGCTCAAGGTCCATAGACACACCTGTGGTATTTCCAGTATTCCAGTTGAAGTGTGGTACCTGTAGGTGTTGAGGCCAATAGAAAATGATCTTTGATTTTTTGGGCAACTTGACTAGTCTTCTAGACGGTCATCCTGACAGGCAAGTTTTAACAGAAACTGCTGTTCGAAAACTTAAGTTGCAGTTTCGGAAACTTTTTAAGACTAAATGAAGAAAAATTTGTTGAAGTACACAATAAAAACTCATAAACACTTGTAAACTGTGTTTCTTTAATAACGTAACAAAATATTGTTGAACGCTTAGTGAGCTTTTTATCCAAAAAAACTTTCAATTTGACTCATTGGCGTACTGTGAGACTTTAAAAGTTCAGTGTTTCCACTTCATTCTCCAATTATAGGAACACGTTGCCAAAGAATTCACGAACATTACATACAAGAGTTGTCTTTCTTATTTATAATTGATCATGAAAACTGTCGATCAGTTGGACAGATATTATTTAATGGGAAACTGAAATCTGCTTTTGTTAGCCATAATCTGCCTGAGTGTGACGACTTACGTCAGTAGGTGTTGAAACTATTAGGCTTTTACCTCTTTTATGTAGGTAGAGAAAGTATTACCCCCTCCCCCTGGGAAAATAGATAGGTTATCATGCCCTAAGACAGTGAGCATTATGCTTGTCTTGATGATGGTTTATCAGGTGTTATTGGCAATAGATTATGTTTCCTCTTTTTGTTTTCTGAGAAATTTATTTTTGTATGAAAAGAATTATGTGTAGTGACCTTTTACTCAAACTAGCTTTTGTCGGCTTATACTATGGCATTGGAATAAAATCCAGGAAAATTGGAAGGGTATATAAATTTGTACACATGTTCTTTCAGTGAACAAATTAAGACACAAGTAATTCAATGATGGAATCATGTTGAACAACAAAACTGTTACCATTCTTTATTTCAGATAAACAATGTTTAATTTGTGTGTAGGTGTTCCAGTCAGATGAGTAAAAGAATAGAAAAGCTGATGGATCTTTTATGTTTATGCCCAGGTTCATGGAGTGCCATTCTTGGAAAACTGGGTTTAACCCTTTGCATGCTGGGAAATATGTCATCTGCTAAAATGTCATCTGCTTAATTTTTTAGATCATTATTTTCTTCACTTTTTTTCAAAGACCACTATCAGAATAGCAAACAGTTTGGATCCAGATGAGACGCCACGTTCTGTGGCGTCTCATCTGGATCCAAACTGTTTGCAAAGACCTTTAAAATCCGGTTCCAGCGCTCAAAGGGTTAATGCATGTGGGTAAAGTGGTGCTCAAGATTAGCCTGTGTAATCTGTTCTGAGGCTAATAATGGTAAACACTTTCTGTCAAGGCTGGATTTTCCCCCTCTTGTTGTAATGTCTGTTTACATTCGGCGCAGTTTCAACCACAGCACATTGGCTTTTGTCCCTCACAGGTACCTATTTATACACCTGGGTTGAGAGGAGCAAGCGTGCGATTAATTTTGTGCTCAGGAAAAATTCTGTGGTCTGTGGGGGATTTGAACAGGGATCTTCCGATTCCTAGACCAGCGTCCTATCACTAGACCATGGTCCCACAGTTCTCAAAAAATGATTGAACTACCTTGTATACACTGAATTTTATGAACAGAAATTCCAGAACACAGTTTTGTCACAACTAGACCAGAATTTTACTGCTGAGAAATAAATCTAAGATTCTGTCCTCACAAAACTGAGCATGATTTTATGTGGGTTGCATTAGTGTGGTGATTTGACATTTCTATTCTTTATAAAACTCATGGTTGCCATGGGAATTTGATTTAAGTTGGGTGTTTTTTCTCGTTCAATGCAAATGTTTTGTTGTCATGAAATCTTGTCATTACAGTCACCATTGTGTCTTATTAATGTCAACCTTACAGCATTGTGCGCATGTTCATATGAAAGTTTAATATTTATAGTCTTAATATCATGCACATCTTTACTGGGTGACATACATGCACACAATACACATCCACTATGACTTTATTTCCTGTGCAGGACTATTTATAACTGTGTCAAAGGGGTGAAAAGTGTTCAGCAATTCTTGGACTCCTTCTACCTAATGAATTCAAGTCACAGGGAACTGTGTACACCTAGTCCCGACGAACCTACTGGCAATTGTTCTATGGAGAATATCTTTGAGCGCCATTGTTGCCATCTGATGAAAATGTGCATCCAGTCAGGGACTCAAACCCGGGACCTCTTGCTTCCAAGGCGTGTACTCTACCAAGTGAGCTTGCTTGTCTGCTTACACATTTAACCCTTTGAGCGATGGAACCGGATTTTGAAGGCCTTTGCAAACAGTTTGGATCCAGATGAGACGCCACAGAACGTGGCGTCTCATCAGGATCCAAACTGTTTGCTATTCTGATAGTATTCTTTAAAAAAATCAAGGAAATTGCTAATTTTAGAAATTTAGCAGACAACATTTTAGCAGACGACAAATTTCCCAGCATGCAAAGGGCTAATCACCACTCCCAATTAGGTTCAGTACCATGACTATTAGTATTATTATAATATATCTAGTATAATATAGAATAATACGCTAGGCTGGACTTGAGGTGCAGGTGTGGGATTATTTTTGCTCAGAAAACATCCAGTTGGCCGAGTGGGATTCAACCCATTGACCTTAAATCCTTAGCCAGGAGCCTTCTTGAGTTAGACCATTAGGCTCCAATATACAAACCATGGCACATTATAAACCAAAATGCACAGCCGCTGCTCCCCCTGTATTTAACGGAGACTTTTATCAGCAAAAATACATGAAACAAATATTTTTTTACAATTTTAATCAAGAAAAAAACCCAACTCTAATTTGTTATATCTTCCAATTTTTCTTTTTTATCAACAGAAATACTTGCAAAAAATCTTAAAGATCTTTTTTTATAATTTTAAGCAATACACATCATTATTTTTTATCTGAAATATCGCAAAAGAACTACAAAAAATGAATCTGTGATTTGCAATATTTAACCAATTTTAATGCATTTGAATTAATATTTACATAGTTGATAGTTTTTTTTCGTAATAAAATCTTGATCTTTTCTGAAAAAAGCTTCATAAATTCTTAGATTTTCCTCTGGAGATGAATTTTTTTTTTGAGAGAAACTGAACTGAATTTGATCAAGTTATTAATGTTCCTTAGCAAAAAATCTTGGCCATGAACTGTGCTTTTGCGTTGTTCTGATTGATAAAACATTCTAAGCGGTTGTTAGTGCAGATAGGGTAAAGGCCTACGTAAACTGTGCCACATTTCTGAGTATGACTGTGCCAGGCTCTGGGAAAACGGGGTTAATAACATGTGCGGAAAGTATTGTCCCAGATAAGCCTGTGCAGACTGCACAATAAATCCGCGAATATAACACAATATATCAGCAAATATAGCATGATCACGGAACGGAATTATGAATGTAGTTAATTTGTTTTGTACATGGAAAGTACTTTTTTCTGAGTGGTTCTTAGTGCAGAAAGGGTAAATATTACGTAAACTGTGCCACATTTCTGTGTATAACTTAGCCTTGCTCTTGGAAAACTGGGTTTTTAATGCATGTGCGTCAAGTGTTGTGCAGACTGCACAAGCTTATTTGGGACGACACTTGCATCAAGCATGGTTTTCTCAGAGCGCAGCTCAAAAATCTTTTGATGATTGGCATTTATCTGGAACATTGGATAAAAACATTTGATCATTTATAGTTATTGTAAGTTTAACCTTTATTGGCCCTTTAGATAATTTATTTAAAAACAACAACAGAAGTTTATAAGCAGGCTACTCACTTTATTGTAAATGCATAATGGCTCATGGTTGAACAGTGTAAACTTAAGCTTTGGCCCTGGCGTTGCAAATGTAGAACAATTTGTTTTAAAAATTACATAGCAAATGTTAAGTTATTCATGGATGAACTCCAAGTGTTTGTCTACACTACTTCATTTCTTTCAGAAGTGTGCTTCTTTGGGAATCCTTTATACCTTTGAAGGGAATATGCATGTGGAATCCATGCCAACAAGCTGTGTGTGTGTTTGGTATGGGTATTATCAAATGGTTTGAAATACCACCTGCATCTTGCCCCAAACAGTAAATACATTTAAGCCGCAGTCTGGGAAACCCGCTCTGGGAAACCGGCTCTGGGAAACCCGGACTTAATGCATGAGCATAAAGTGTTGTACCCAGTTGGCCTGTTCTGAGTTGCACCGACACTTTCGGCTATACTGTATTTTTGTTTGAAACTTCCTTTAAAGTGAGTATGCACGATTTTAATATGTGTTAAATTGTAATATATTCATAAAAATATGTTACAATAACACAAAATAGGCAAGAAAAATTATACATTGAAGACGAATTTCATAAAATGCAGCAAAGACAAGTTAGCGCTGGTTAAAGCCGATGCCGACACTTTTACTCGTATTTGTTAGGAAACAAAATTGTGTCTTTGTGTGGTATGAACGAATCTGCACTAAAACTAAATTAAGATTCACATCGTACATGCATGATATTCATGCTGGCGAATTCGACTGTATACATTAAACAGATATTTTCGATTTTAGATTTAAATATCTGGCTAATTTTGCATTTTTCGACACATGTTCTGCTTAACTTATATTTTAATTTATATTGAAATATATGTATCATAAGTTTTTACACATTTTATATAAATGCATAAATATTTGACAAAATCGTGCATAGTCTCTTCAAAAGAAAATTCAATAAAAGCGGAAAGGGTTGTCCCTGATTGGCCTGTGCGGTCTGAACCACCTAATTTGGAACAATACTTAACAAACATGCATTAAGTACGATTTTATCAGAGGGAGTTTTATGTTGATTTCTAAGTAAAAGAGAGAAGAGATCTTATCTAATATAACAAAAAAATCTTTTTTTGAGAAGTATCACTTTTTAAGTCATTCTTAGAGTGTTTATTCGTGTTAAATGTATGCATGCATCTTTCCTCAATAATGTCTTGTCACCTGGGCTTCATACGTAATAAGCTCAGGTCTATTAAAATAAAACATCCTTGAGGTTTGAAAGTAACAATTGTTCAGTTAAACTGTCATGAAACCATGGCTACATCTTTCTGCACTACTTCCCACATTTCCACTCTATTAGGAAATTATTTAAAATCATCATTTTGTGTAATTTAGAACATTTTCTTAGAATGGCATACTCAAATACTGTAAAATCATTTTTTTTTGGGGGACATTAATTTTCGTTGATTTCGTGGGTTAAGCAATCCATGAATTTAACAAAAACACATTGGAAAATGACCAAACGGAAATTCCTTTTTTTTTCTCCAAAATCAGAAATCCACTATTGTCCACGAAAAAGTCATTTTAAAAAAACCACTAAATTTTATGCCCACGAATATTAATGATTTTACAGTAAATTAATTGTTTTAGGGTGACATCAATTTTATCTAGTTGTTACATATTTGAACTGACATGCCTTTAAGGGTCTTGTGCACAGATTTAGTTTTTGTGTGAAAAATATTAAATTCATTTATTAAAAAAACTGTAATATTTTGAATAGTGGAAATTATTTAAAATATCAATGTATTTTTTTTTTAATGTGCCTGCCCTGGGGATCAAACCTGGGACCCCCTGAAGCAACCAGCTGACTCAGGCTATAAAACTAAACCATGAAGGCTTTAGAATTTTAAACATAGTTAAAGCCCTATGTCGGTAATACACGTTTTTGTTAGATGAATGATGATTGATGAAAAGCGTTTCAAACGCTTTAGAATTTTTATGATTTCATTTGATGGAGTGCTATTTTGCTGGATTGAATATATTGCTAAAATTCATTTTTGAAATTATGACAATTTTTTTGAAAATTATCATTTTGTCACACTGTGATTAAGTCCCATAAAACAACCAATTGGAAATATATAGTTTATATTATGCAGTGTTTACTGGGTGTTTGCCTATAGAACGGGAGATCTAAGGTTAAAATGTGCATGTTATGTGCTCTGAATCTTAAACTTGACTTTCTGATTCTCACACTATACTTTTTCTGAATCTCTCATGGAACTTGTTCTGTAAAATCAATTGGTACCATGTCATTGACTTTGGACCAAGTTATCAAGCATAAAGGATTGGTAAGGAGAGTTTGCAGATGGTCAACAAAAGAGTATCCAGAACTGGTTTGTCCTCAATTATTTGGGATACGTGACATTATAGCATTAATATTCAAACAAACCCATATACAAATAACCTTGGATACGTTGTATTACATATAATGTTCATTCTCTGACAGCTTGTCTGCTATTGATATTTAGATGGCCTCGCCCGATAAACATACATTTCATTTCTGCTATGATGAACACTGTCTCATTACTCTCAAATATCGGGTAATCTAATACGTCATTATTTTCTTTGTTGGAATGTTATGCTGTTTGCAGGAAACAGAAATCGGAACTGGTGGAAAACATGCAAATAACTTATCGTTTTTTAGCTCATCTATTTAAAAAAAAAAAAAAAAGCTTTCAGGGGTTTTTCAGCACTGTCTGCGCCTCCGGAAAA
>VMBQ01003005.1:16410-49615 GCA_007657795.1 Dreissena rostriformis
CCCCCCCCCCCCATAATTATGTCCCCCAGTCTATACATATTGTTTTTTCCCTGTCTGTTGGTTTGTTTGTTAGTTTGTATGCACAAACTTTAACATTGGCCATAACATTTGCAATATTGAAGATAGCAACTTGATACTTGGCATGCATGTGTATCTCATGGAGCTGCACATTTTGAGTGGTGAAAGGTCAAGGTTTTCCTTCAAGGTCAAATATATGGGTCAAAATCGCTCAAAAGGGGACATAGTGTTTCACAAACACATCTCGTTTTGTTTTTTTGTTGTTTTAAACATAGTTAAAACAAAAACACAAATATTTATTTTTATTATTTTATTTTCAAAAGATTGTACAACCATCCCACCCAAGATTCCCCCCCCCCCAAACATTTTTTTTTAAAATCATTTTTGAAAGATAATTTTATAAATGACCACCCCGCACCCACAATTTTGCTAAAATATCCAACACATCTTTATTTATGATCAGATTTTATTCATACTTTGACAAATATCCAAGCACATGTATTAAACCCCTTTTTCTCAGAGTGCGACTCATCTGATCCTCATAAACACATCTTATCTCTAGAGAGCCAGAAGGATTTGAGCAGTGATTGTTTGATCCTGCAAGAAATGGAAAGACATGCCTTCCGTTCTCTGGAACCCACTCTCTGTTGTGTGTTTGCCATGTTCTTGTCACCAGAGCTTAGGCAAACAATGACTGGTTGATATTACCTAAGTTAGGCAAACAATGACTGGTTGATATTACCTCAGGCTTCAAATAAAATAATTATTATGTATTATTTCCCCCTGCTCTGACCAACGTATCAAAGAATCAAAATCGTGGCAACTAAATGTTTATATGGTTCACTTCACTGTTCATTAGCATTATCATTTGGGTTACAAAAGGAGAACACATGTTATATTTCAATATAACCTTATTAAGGTTTCAGCACTCTGGGAAAACAGGGCTTAATGCATGTGCTTTAAGTGTCGTTCCAGATTGGCCTGTGCGGGCTTATAAGGGACAACACTATTCTGATTATGATATATTTGGTTTAAAGGAAGTCTTTTCTTAAAGAAAATACAGTTAAGGGGGAAAGTGTCTTTCTTGATAAGCCTATGCCTACTGTACAGGCAAATCTGGGATTACACTTTAGGCACATCCATTATGCCCATTTTCCCAGAGCCGATTTTCATATTCTGTAGGAGACTGAATCTTCTAGGACACTATCACATGTTGAACAGCAACTGAAGCATTTCTTTCTCTTGGAGATATTTACCATTGCGGTAGATAAGTCAGGAGATAGGGCTGCCAGTCTGCCAGAAAATCCTGTCATATCTTGAAATGAACTTGATGAAAATTGATGACTAAGATGTGACAAGTGTAGGCCAGAGTGGAATCAGGGGGAGAAGTAAAGAAGATTGCTATGAAATTAATCACCCCAATTGATTCGTTGTGTGACAAAAGAGATTATTAGCATCGCACTCTCATGGGAATAGTCTACACAAGGATGACGTGCAAATGTATTGGAAATTCGAGAAATGCTGCTTTATAATGCTAAATTCCAAGGCATGCGTTGAACTGTTGCCATCAATTATGGTGCCAATAACAGGCAAATGCTTTTGTGGTTTGTCATATACGATCAAATAATCCTCTGATGGAAATGAAAAAAAAATGCATTGGTCGGTCCTTGGAAGTGCAGTGTTGAATGTTTGCATTGAAATGTCTTGTCACAAACTTCTCACAAAATGAAAAGAATAAGATTGGGGTGTGTGGGAAAAAAATCTCATGTGAAGAATTAGTTTCGCACTTCAAATACATGACCAGTGAAAATTAGGGTCCAAAACAGCTGTTATTTCACAAAATTAATATGCTAAGATCCCAGCATCGAGTTATTAACAATTTTTCATTAAAGTCTTCCTTACCACTTTGTGCGTTTGATACATTGTTCAAGCATCTGCAAGTCCCCATAACAATAGTGGTTATTTTTATACTGAATTTCAATACATATTGTTCTGACAACAGATGAGGATCATAAAGAATCTGTTTGTCGATACTTCAAGGACTACATGTATTTCCATTGTTAACTGAATCCATTTCAAGGTCTCCATCTGGATTACATTTCAGAAATTAAATCAGCTCCAGTATCCATTAATGATTTGTAAATAGTTGCTAATTCAGTTTTTTTTTAATAAACAAACAATGCTGTTTGTTGTTATACTTAAAATTGTCAAATCATTTTAAATGAATATTCTTAAAACATTTCTAGTTCGATTTTCCCTATCAATGTCATACAAGTTCCACGGGACTTGCATGGTTTATTTAAGTAACATCCTGAATAAAAATGTCCTACACTAGGTTTCATTGTTACAAATATTATACTTAGTATTATATGAATATCCATCATGGGACATACTGACCTTCGCATCAGGCACGTAAATTTTCGACAATGTAATTCTGAAATGTGGGGCATCACCAATATGTTACTTAAATTATATAGTGCCACACAAAACAGAGCAATATATGTCCAGCAGAGCAGTGTAGTTGGTCATTTGTGTGTCAAATTTGAGCTGGCTAGTAAGGAATAATTGAACACTTAATTGACAGTTTTCAAGATGGATGACATTTATTTAACCCTTTGCATGCTGGGAAATTTGTAGTCTGCTAAAATGTTGTCTGCTGAATTTCTAAAATTAGCATTTGTGGCGTCTCATCTGGATCCAAACTGTTTGCAAAGGCCTTTAAAATTCGGTTCCAGCGCTCAAAGGGTTAACCCGATGTTTTTGCGAGGATGATGATGATTGCTTAACTTGGAAGGCTTCTCAGAATCTATAAAGTCCAAATAATATATGATTGGAACTTTTATTAAGTTGTTACAATATTCACTTGTCTAGAAATAAGGAAAAAAGCTTTTAGTTGAATAGCACATCAAGTGAAGTTCTTCGGGTTATATCATAACCACATGCAATTTTTTCTTGATTTTTCATCAGAACAATGTAAGTAATTTTTGCAACTTAATTTACGATGCTTTAAACAAGTTTTTCCTGTTTTTACTGCATGAAATTATGTGATCATTGTTTCCTTAATAGGCCCTGCATGCCATAAGTCCTGAAATACCTCCTTCTTCCGCCTTCATAGTTTTCTTGAGCAATTTTTGCATGCATATTTCTAATAAGTCCTAGCAAGATGGCCAATAAAAAACATACCTTAATGCAATCTTTGTGTTTAATTGCCCACCAGTCTCTGGAGGGTTGATTTTGTTTCTCGCTTTTATTCCTGATTATTCATGTTATATGTTCCAGTTTTCTGGCATTTAGAGGAATGTGTCATCTGCGGAAGCTGTGTTCCCTAAAAAAATGCTTTTCTTTGTGATCGATCATTGGAAATATGACTATCAAAACTTTGTTCATTTGAATTATCAATCAGGCTTGAATTGTTTCCATGTGCAAGTTACAGGAGGAACATTCAACTAATGAAACCAAGTGTATTGAACCCTTGCAAAAAAGGATTAATGAGTTATTGCACTATTCATGAACCTTTAACAATGAAACAGCCTTGGGAAGTACAAGCATATCCTGGAAATATGCAGGCATGGTTATAATGAGTGAGTGAATTGAAACCATCTATTGATAACAGTACAGCTTCACTCATATAGAGCAAGCCTTGCTCTGGGAAAACAGGGCTTAATGCATGTGCTTAAATTGTCCTCCAAGATTAGCTGGTGCAGTCCGCACAGGCTAATTAGGGCCGACACTTTGGCATTTTCTGGATTTGCGCTAAGAAGAGAGTTCTTTTAAATGAAAAATACAATAAAAATGGAAGTGCCGTCTCTGATTAGTCTGTGTATACTGCACAGGCTAATCTGGGAGAACACTTTACGCACATGCATTTTGTCCGGTTTTCCCAGAGCGCGGCGCAATAAAAAAGTCCCATTTCAGAAGGAACCTTATTGGGATCTTGGATCAAACCAGCTGTTGACAGGCACCATGGTAGAGGGCAGGCTGAATTGAAACTCGGCTCAATATTTAATCAGAACTCTGCTGACAGCCACTGTCAGGGGTGTCACTCAATTTTGTGGCCTCTGAAGCAACCTTCTGACAGTTGTGTATTTCCGTCCTTGATTTTCCATTGTTCTGTGTATTTCCGTCCTTGATTTTCCATTGTTCTCTAGCTCGATGCAATTATTCTTCCGAGTTGCAGCGAGATTCTCAGATTTTGCAGGCCCAGCTTTCTTGAAAGTTTTTCTGCAACACATTTGGGTTGGACCTTTACATTGGAATGTTTCAATATTTATTGCACTCTTTGATATATTGACAAGTTTTGTCTTCAAAATGTACTAGAACATTGACAGGTATTGATACTGAACATTAATGCATTGATACTTTAACACTCAATCCTCATTGTGATTTGGTACTTTTTCTATCAAGTATATTTATGACATAAATAATTAAACACTTTAATGCAATATTGGCTTGATATTTTTTTAGCTCACCTGATTGCTCAGGTGAGCTTTTAAGATCGGTCTTTGTCCGTCGTCCATCCGTTCGTCCGTCCGTCCGTCTGTCGGTCGTCCACATTGGTTTGTAAACACTCTAGAGACCAAATTTCTTGTCCGATCTTCATGAAACTTGGTCAGAAGATTTGTCCCAATGATACCTCGATCGAGTTTGAAACTGGGTCATGCTGGGTCAAAAACTAGGTCACTAGGTAAAAAAAAAGAAAAACCTTGTTAACACTGTAGAAGTCACATTTCATGCCCTGTCTTCATGTCACTTTGTCAAAATGTTTGTCTTAATGATATGTTGGTTGAGTTCAAAAGTGGTTCCGGTCCGTTGAAAAACATGGCCGCTAGTGTGCGGGGCAGTTTTCCTCATTTGGCTATAGAGAAACCTTGCAAACACTCTAGAGGCCACTTTTCTTTTCCGATCTTCATGAAACTTGGTCAGAAGACTTGTCTCAATGATACCTGGATCGAGTTTGAAACTGGCTCATGTTGGGTTAAAAACTAGGTCACTAGGTCAAAAAAAGAAATACCTGGTAAACACTGTAGAAGTCACATTTCATGCCCAATCTTCATGTAACTTTGTCAAAATGTTTGTCTTAATGATATGTTTGTTGAGTTCAAAAGTGGTTCTGGTCTGTTGAAAAACATGGACCACGTCAAAGCTTGAAAAACCTTGTTAATCTTGAACCACAAAGCAAGCAGCTTTGATATTTGATATGTGGCATAGATTATTTAAATCATGCCACTGGGCAAGCTCATTTCACAGGTGAGCGATCTAGGGCCATCTTGGCTCTCTTGTTTAATGATTTATAACTCTTGTACAACTAAAAGTACATTATTTTATGCTCACCTTTACTTTGCACGAAGGGCTCATTGCGAGCGTTTGTGGTCAGTCTATATCTTGCAGCGAGGGTCATGACTGTCATCTGTCATGTATCATTCACTTTTAGGTTGTTTAATTATCATTCTAGAGGCAACATTTTTCATCCAGTCTTAATGAACCTAGTCAGAATGTTTATCTTGACAATATCTAGGCTTAGTTCAAATCTGGGTCATGAGCGTGCAAAAACTTGGTCACCAGGTCAAATCTTATAAAAAACCTCGTTACCACTCTAGAGGCCACATTTATTAGTCAATCTTGATAAAACCTGCTATGTTAATGTTAATTTTTACAATACCAAGGCCGAGTTCAAATCTGGGTCATGTGGGTAGGAAAACTAGGTCAAGCCTAAGACAAATCTTGTTACCACTCTAGAAGCCACATTTATGACTTAATCTAAATTAAGCTTGGTAAGAATGTTTATCTTAACAATACAGGTTTAGTTCGGTCACATGTGTTCAAATACTAGATACAGTTAAAGCATAGAAAAACTTGTTCTTACCACATTTATGACCTAATCTTGATGAAACTTGATCAGGTTGTTTATCTGGATAATGTATAGGCCAAGGTCAATTCAGGATCACATATGTCCAAAAACTAGATAACCAGCTCAAATCTTAGAAAATCTTGTTACTACTCTTGAGGCCACTGTGAGTTATGACTCAATCAAAATTAAACTTGGTCAGGATATTTATGATCAAATCTCAACAGAGTTAAAATCTGGGTCACATGTGTTCACAAACTAGGTCATTAGTTCAAATCTTAGAAAAACCTTGCTACCACGCTAGAGACCATATTTATGAGGTCATCTTGTAGAAACTCGGTAAGAATGTTTAATTTGACAATATCTAGGCCGACTTTGAATCTGGATCAAGTGCATCCAAAAACTAGGTCACCAGGTTAAATCTTAGAAAAACATTTAACCAATCAAGAAATCACATTTATTACTCAATCTTGGTCAGAATGTTTATATTGACAATATTTAGGTCGAGTTTGAATGTAGGTCACATGCGTCTAAAACTAGGGCACCAGGTCAAATGTTGACAATATATAGGGCTTAGTTTGATTCTTGGTCCAGTGTTTTATGTAGGTCAAGCCGTTTTCTGATGCAAAATTGAATTTTGTATCAGAAAACGGATTGGCCTACTTGTCTTGTCTTTTTAATTAAGCAAATTCAGCCAATCGGAGCCATGTTTTAAAAATGCTATTGGCCAATGGTAAAGCTGCTTTTTCCGCATAGTAAGGCAAGCATAGATTTTTCACTGTTGATTTTTTTTTTCTTCTTGGCGTTTATAACGCGTTTTCTAACAGTATAGTCTTATGTAAAGATATTTTTAAATAATTAGATTTTTACTAAAGCACCGCACCAGCTCTGCAAAGTCCCTATGTATATATGGTTCAGCCCAGTAAAATCGGGCTGACCACTGCCTTTTTACAGCAGAGTATTCATGTTAAGCAGAGTGCTCGGACAATTGTTTTTATAACCGAAGCTTCCGAGGGTAAACAAACCAATCAGTGGGTCCAGTGGGGTAAAAAACCAGGTCACCAGGTAAAGTCTTCAACAATTATGTACCTTGATCTCAGGTGAGCGCTTTAGGGCCATCATGGCCCTCTTGTTTATGGACAGCAACACATTTTATTTAGTAAGTAACAAATTGAGCGAATACATGACAAGAACTACATTTTAGCTCAGAATGTTAGAGTTCACAAGTCAGTAGAACTGTGACCAGTATTCCTGCAAACTTGTTGTGTTTCTCTTGTATTTTTTTCTATGAATTCAGGTGTTTGAAACTAAAAACTATTGATTTAACTAAGAATGTAATCAATCTCACAATGTTTTATGATTTCCCAGCCTATGTTTAGTAAAGGTCAAACACATGCTATGTTAGTGCTATGGTAAAAGATACACGTAGATTTTTTATTTTTTTTTATAGATGAAATCAATATTGACCATTGCAAAATTGCTATTTGAGCAAAATTAATGTAAACATAATAGTGTGATATTAAATTTAATATTGTGGTTTGATATTTTCTTAACCCTTTGAGCGCTTGAACCGGATTTTGAAGGCCTTTGCAAACAGTTTGGATCCTGATGAGACGCCACAGAACGTGGCGTCTCATCAGGATCCAAACTGTTTGCTATTCTGATAGTATTCTTTGAAAAAAATGAACAAAATGCTAATTTTAGAAATTCAGCAGACGACATTTTAGCAGACGACAAATTTCCCAGCATGCAAAGGGTTAATAAGATTGCATGAAAATAGAAAGTTATTTTAAAGCATGTTGGTGACCAGATATGGTAATTTATACTTTACAAATAAACATATGATTAATATAATTTAGAATACTAAAATAGCTATTAATGATACATATAGAATCCCTAGATCATGTTTAATTTTTACAGTTTTTATAGATCAACTGAGCTTGAAGTGTTTATAGAGAGCTATTGTGTTCATCTTCTGTATGTCATTTGTGTTGTGCGTATAAGTCTAAATCTGGACTGAACTTCACTAAGAAGTGTGTTTTTCTCTTTTTTTTTTAAATAATTATACAATTTCTTTTCTACAGTACCTATAACTTCATTTATATTTGAAAGCATTCACAAATATTAAAATTGTATGCATATTAGGAAATCTGCCAATAAGGTGATTGCCATCAGTAGTGAAGTTGATTTAAGCTGATGGAATTAATTTTCCAATTCAGTAGCATTGAAAAGGAGCGATTTGTGCATGTTGGCTTCAGTTTACTGACTTCAATCCAACCCTATTGACTGCAATTTTCTAAGCTTCGTTTCAAAAAGATTTTAGGTTCATTGGTGTTTAAAATAAAAAGGTCTATACAAAAATGAATAAATTTAAATCTAGAAGCTGTGCTTTCATTGTATGTGTTATACTTCCTATGTGTTGACAAAATAAGAAAATCTTAAAAGTTCTGCTGAATTTGGCTCTGAAAGATATTTGGGTATACCAATAGCATAGAACCTGTGAAAGTACAGTGACCTTTCAGGGTTTAGTAGGGCAATGTTTTGATAAGGGTCTAAAACACCAGGGATTTTTTCTTACTTAATGTTTTAATAAAATGAGTTTTGCAAAGTCAATTTATTGTTCCATCTCTTAAAATTCATTTAGTGTGCACACATCAAGAGTGCATGTAACATGGATTTACAAACCATTCAGAAAAGTGTCCTCAGATTTTGTATGTCCTATATAACAGTCTGAAGCATTGGTGTCTGGTTTGAAATCTCATAAAAATCAAATATGTGTGCTCATTTATTTGACATGTGTGTCAAGCCATCTGTATATGTCTTGTACCCCTCATTTGCGGACATAATATGTGATTGTAAGTGGTGTATATCTAATTGTTTGATTTGTTTATTTTCAGGTAAGTGCTCTGGTGTTTTATCAGCGGGAGATTCAGAGTGAAATAAAGTGATGGGAGGTCTAATAGTAGGGCACACTGTACACACTCTTAAACAGGTGACACTACACTGATAGGAACAAGGTTTGTTAATTGCAGCTTTGTGATATTACCTATCAATTATATCAGCATTCTTTAAGAAATGTATTACTGAATGCAAAGCATGCAGCTGCAGCTGCAGGTCTAAAATATGGGCCTCATATCCCATGCAAATACTTAAGTTTTTAACTCAACTCAGCAAGTGAGATTTTAGTTTTACTCTGCAATTATTCATCGAGTAAAATGAAAGTTTTTACTTTGTTGAGAGTTTTCTCTTGAGCTTATTTACCTTTAAACAGCTATAATTCTGACAGTAGACTTAAGAAAACCAAGCGCAATCTCGTGGCGAGTTGTATAAAAAAAGTCAAACAAAATGCAAAACACGCGTGCACAAAATCTTTCATGGAAACTACCAGACTGCTCAAGCATCCATATTATGTGGAAACTTGTTGACATTCCAAAGGTTTAGTGGGACTGCTGCTGAGTTTGCCTTGATAGAATGATTGGCTTCTATTTGATAAAACAAATAACTTAATTTCTGAAGTGCTTATAAGATTGGTATCTTCATTTCATTGGTGTGATGAAAGGAACATTTGTGCAATCAAATTTTAGACTTATTGCCTACATAATCTATCATGCCATGGCTGGATTGCATAACTGCAGTAATTATTGAATGATTTCTGAATCTCGTAATTCTGTATTAAAACAAACACAATTGTGATTTACACACACGATAGTTGTTGCAATGATATATGGAAAAAAATTCTGTTGTGAAGTTTCCGCTCATATCAAGTAATATGTAAGGGAAACAACTTATGGAATAGTATAAGCTGTTGAGCTCATGAATGGTCTCCCATGCTTTGTGATTATGACATTGCAAAACACATTGCAAAAAACATTCCAAAATTAACATTATGGTGTTCTATAATATGACAATGTCTAATCACTCACTTATAATACACACTTTTGACTTGATTTGGTGACTTTGAATGATGTACTTACATATTTCTTGACTCCTTGTAATGAATAATGTTTGCATTTTTATGCTGCGCATATTTATATATATGGGGAGCATATAGTTGCTTGTTTGTACTTCCGTACTTCCTACCTTCCGTGACACTTTTGTTACAGTTTCTTATAGCGCCTTCAATATTTTACCGATCTCTTCCATATTTTGCATGTAGGTACCTTGCATGGACCAAGGCTAATAATAGATTTTCTCAAGGTCACATTTTTTTTTTTCACACACAATTAACCCATATATCGACAAAGCATGATTGGGGAGCATCCATCAGTTTTACTGATATCCTTGTTATAATTATTTGTTGAAAACTTTCTATGTTGAGGAAAATATAAGTATAGACTACGTGAAATTGTTTCAGGAGTATTTGTCATTAAAAGGTCTGAAGTTAGAAGGGAGATAATTATGCTGAAAGAGGTTTCAAAAGCAGAAGATTTGTCTTTCCTGCTTATCTTGTGAAAGACATTAGAGAAATTTCAGCATTCTTAAACTTATAACTAAAAACCTGCGAGTGCCAGAATTGTTCAAATATGATTTTAGTATCTAAATTGAGTTTTTGCCGAGGTTACTTTTGTTTTTATAAGTAATGATTTTTTTATTTTGAGATGGATGTGGATGAATTAAACCAAAAGGACATTAGCCTAAGAGGTTAAAATAATATAAAATTATGCACAGCAATAATTTATTAACAGATAAACAGTGATAAGTGTTAAATTATTTCTATGTTATTATTTTGACAATACATTGGGCTATTAGGCAAACAATAAGTTGTTTGTTTAAAATATAAATTGCTATACCCTAATTTTGTGTGCCAACCTGTTTTTTTTTCCTTTTTTCCAGGTTTAGATTTAAATCATTTTTGCTAAATTCGCTAATATAGCAATTAAATTTGCTATCATTGATACTATATTGTACATTATTGTACAACATTATCAAGTTGTTTATTGGCAGCTTAACAGTGATTATTTTCTTTGTGTGTATACAAATTTAATTAAAACTGCGCTTGCCATGGTAGAATCAAAGATTGTATATAGTACAAACGACTTGAAAAGCTAAAGGTTGTCTATTCCTGTAGACCTCCAATGGCATACCTCAAATTCCAGGTCATTTTTTTTTCTGAGTTTCTTGGGTAATTGGCATTCAACATCCATTCACACCATTTCACCTCTGATTTTTTTGTCAATTAGGCCAAAGGTAGATAGAAAAGGAACAACTTGACTTGCAGACGAGAGCAAGAGCAACTGGGCTAATGAAAGTGGTTCCATTTATTTCATTCTATGGGGATATTTGAGCCTAATTATGAGAATACTGGGCTAAAGGCATGTGCGCAAGGTATTGTCCCAGATAAGACTGCAGTTCGCACAGGCTTATCAGGGATGGTACTTCCCGATTTTATGGAATTTACTGTTTAATGGGAGTCTCTTCTAAATGAAAATCCAGTTTAGGCGGAAAGTATTGTCTGAGATTAGTCTGTGCAGACTATATGCCTGTGCAGTGTGCTGGGACAACTCTTTTTCGCCCATTCATTGAGTCCAGTTTTCCCGCAGCAAGGCTCTTTTAACCCTTTGAGCGCTGGAACCGGATTTTGAAGGCCTTCGCAAACAGTTTGAATCCAGATGAGACGCCACAGAACGTGGCGTCTCATCAGGATCCAAACTGTTTGCTATTCTGATAGTATTCTTTGAAAAAAATCGAAGAAAATGATGATTTTAGAAATTCAGCAGACGACATTTTAGCAGACGTCAAATATCCCAGCATGCAAAGGGTTAACCAACCACATATTATTTGATTCATAACATATTTGTGGGAACACAAAATGATGGTGTCACGTCTCGGCTTTAGTGGAGTGACGCACATACTGCAGACTGGCTAGTTATTAGTTAGAAGATAATCAAGCCTATGACATAAGAACAGCAGTGTTTGGGTGTGGACCAAGGCTTTGACCCTCCAGGACTCTTTCATTAGCTCTTTTGACGCTTGAAAATCCGATGTGACTGCTAAGGACTGAAGGTTACATTTGCTTGATTATCCCATTCAGGTTATTCCACACTTTCTTGACACTTTTGAATGGAGATTTTCACTTACTTGTTATGTCAAGCAGTTAATTATTAAGTCTCCTGCCAATGTATGGCTCTTATGTTTAAACAATTTTTCATAAAACAAGTTGCCTACCTACAGAACAAACTGCTTGGAAAATGGTGGAGGTAGCTAGAGCGACCTTGGTACCCTGTTGGTGACCTTTGGGTGAACCCGGGTTAGGATTTATTGCGCATACCTTGCTCCATTGCTAATGGCAGGTGGCTGAAATTCCCATGTGATAGACCCATTAAATGTGGAATTTGCTCTGTTTTGTGTTTTGGAGCTTATTGTCTTAACTGGACTGGTAGACTACTAAACTGGCCCCTTCCATTGGATGGTATGTTTTGTTATAAAAATCGGCCAGTGCAAATGTTTATTTTCATTAATTATATGCGTTAAAGGTGGCATTATAAATTGAGACATTAATTTTTATTATCAAGTGTGTTATGAATTCTTCTTAAATGGCCTTGAAATATTAACCCTTTGAGCGCTGGAACCGGATTTTGAAGGCCTTTGCAAACAGTTTGGATCCAGATGAGACGCCACAGAACGTGGCGTCTCATCAGGATCCAAACTGTTTGCTATTCTGATAGTATTCTTTGAAAAAAATTGAAGAAAATCCTAATTATAGAAATTCAGCAGACGACATTTTAGCAGACGACAAATTTCCCAGCATGCAAAGGGTTAATAAGAATAATTCCACCATATTAACCAATTTATTAAGCATGGGCGCGATGATTCCCAAAACTATTGATAATCGAATCAAATAACAATGTCAGGCAAACCACTAAAACAGGTCTGTTTCGAAGAACGTGCGTATTAATATTTCAAATATGTACAGATAATTCGCGTGTGGCTGGTTGACTTTAATGTTTTTATTTCATTTCCATTCTTCTTTTGTGTTTCTGATCTGTATCTAAAGATATATGATCAATAATATCTAATAATGCGAAAAAAGCCAAGAAATCTGTCGCTCGCCACGTTATTGCTTTGCGTGTGATGCAGCTAAGAACTGTGCAGCATTTGCTATCTTTGATCTAATTGATGACTGATTATCTTTCACCAATACCAACCACAATCAACGCCGTATATATTTTTAACCCTTTGCATGCTGGGAAATTTGTCGTCTGCTAAAATGTTGTCAGCTAAATTTCTAAAATTAGCATTTTCTTCGATTTTTTTTCAAAGAATACTATAAGAATAGCGAACAGTTTGGATCCTGATGAGACGCCACGTTCTGTGGCGTCTCATCTGGATCCAAACTGTTTGCAAAGACCTTCAAAATCCGATTCCAGAACTCAAAGGGTTAAACACATTTCTTGTGATGGCTGGGTTGATATATCATTTATTCTCAATTAATTAAGGGTCATATAATTATACAGTTGAATCAAACTTTTTTAATAAATTAAATATATACGACTATATATGATGAAACACCAACAATAATTAACTGCATTACTGTGCCATTTCACCCCCTTGAACCACTTTCCAAAAATATAAATGTGTTTACACTATGTCTTTACTGAATAAAAATCAAGTTGACGTCATAGCAACCATTTGAGAAATACCTATGTCTAGCAGATATTGCTTTCCTGCAGGAAATTGAGAACTCTTTAAATAAAAACGCAGTATATTGTAGTCATTTTTCTAGCAAATATGCGTCAATGACAGCACATAAATTTGTATTTGTGTGAATTTTATTGCTATGCTAGTTTGGATTTTAATTAATTTTGTGATCTGAAAGGAATTTCTGTTGGAAATGTGGTTAGGTTTATGTGAATTCGTGCTGTCAAGATTTGTTTAAAAAGGATTGTATAACATTGGTACATGTGGATGGGAAAATTATTCTTGAAGTGAATTGGTTTATGAGGAATCTGGTATTTTTATGCAATAAATTAGCTTTACATTGTGTTTTCATTTGGTTGGAGCTTTAAAGGTACTCATTCATAGTAAGTGCAAAATTGTCCCGTGTGATGCATTGAGTCTACTAAAGATTTTATTCATAACATTCAGCTTATAAAATATTTCAAGCGAAATAATTGAAAACAATCTTAATTTACCAATTTTATTTTCATAACATTGCTCAAATGTTCAAATATTCTTGAAGTAAAATATTTATGTAATAACTTTGGCTATATGCATTTGACATACTAGTGGTAAAAGTGAATCTCATCTTGAAAAATAATAACTCAATGTTGTTTTCATGTTTGAACGACATATTGTTGAAAGTAAAAGAAAGGTGAAAAATTTATTTGAGAGGTCACATAGTTTACCTTTTGGCCCACCACAACAAATGTTGCTAATGGCTTCATGTTTTGGTTTTTTATAAATTCTTGGAAATTCAGGCTGTCCTCTTACTTTCCGAAAGTCAATGAACTTTCCCCACTTATAATGTGCTATTTATTTCTTACTTAACATGAAATGTGTCGTGTTCTGAGAAAACAGGTCAAAATGCTTGTGCATAAATTGTCATCCCAGATTAGCCTGTGCAGTCCGCACAGGCTAATCAGGGACAACAATTTCCGCTTTTATGGAATTTTTCGTTTAAATGATGTCTCTACTTAGCGAAAATCCAGTTTAGAAGAAAGTGTCGTCCCGGATTAGCCTGTGCGGACTGCACAGGCTAATCTGGGATGACACTTTATGCACAAGCATTTTGCCCAGTTTTCTCAGAACACGACACAAATGGCTGCCAAGGTGGTAGCTAAGGTATTTACTAATTATGGCCCCCTTCGAAGAAGAGGGGGTATATTGTTTTTCACATGTCGGTAGGTCGGTCAGTAGGTCCATCCGTCCACCAGATGGTTTCTGGATGATTACTCAAGAACGCTTAGGCCTAGGATCATGAAACTTCATAGGTACATTGATCATGACTGGCAGATGACCCCTATTGATTTTGAGGTCACTAGGTCAAAGGTCAAGGTCACAGTGACTAGAAATAGTAAAATGGTTTCCGGATGATAACTCAAGAACGCTTACGCCTATAGGATCATGAAACTTCTTAAGTACACTGAACATGACTCGCTGATGACCCCTATTGATTTTCAGGTCACTAGGTCAAAGGTCAAGGTCACAGTGACTCGAAATAGAAAAATGGTTTCTGGATGATAACTCAAGAACGCTTACGCCTAGGATCATGAAACTTCATAGGTTCATTGATCGTGACTGGCAGATGACCCCTATTGATGTTCAGGTCACTAGGTCAAAGGTCACGGTGACTCTGGCAGGTGACCCCTATTAATTCTCAGGTCACTAGGTCAAAGGTCAAGGTCACAGTGACTCGAAACAGTAAAATGGTTTCCTGATGAAAACTCAAGAATAAAGAGGCCTAGGATCATGAAACTTCATAGGTACATTAATCATTACTTGCAGATGACCCCTATTGATTTTCAGGTCACAAGGTCAAAGGTCAAGTTCACAGTGACAAAAAACGTATTAACACAATGGCTGCCACTACAACTGACAGCCCATATGGGGGGCATGTTTTACAAACAGCCCATGTTATCATGATAAATTACATTGAACTTTGTTATGTAAGGGTGCTTTCATTCAGTTGCTGTTATGGCGTCTTTCATATGTTTACAATCCAGTCATATCTGGGTAATTATGTTGGTTTATTGCCCATTTTCCAGCACTGTAAGATTATGCCAATATTCCTCAGAATATTTTCATTTGCTTGTGCTTGTATTTTTTGCATTTTGTACTCTTTTATTGCCAAAAATCATGTTTTGAGAATGAGAAATTTATTTTGTGGTGACATCAGTGCGTAAAGGTTGGTAAAAAAAGCCAAAGTGTTTACTGGTTTGTCAAAATTATCTGCCGGGTATTCACAAAGGTATTGTTTTTTTTCATCATTTTGTGAATGGGGGCAAGGCTGATTTTGATTGGGAAAAATTGTGTTCATTTGCATGTCTAATACGCAATGTGTACATATATAATATTTAGCCATTAAATGACAATCACTTCCTCATATGTCATGTGGATACCTCTTTATATGGCATAGTTACTTCTGTATATGATGTGGATACCTCTATATATGGAATGGTTACTTCTGTATATGATGTGGATACCTCTATATATGGAATGGTTACTTCTGTATATGATGTGGATACCTCTATATATGGAATGGTTACTTCTGTATATGATGTGGATACCTCTATATATGGAATGGTTACTTCTGTATATGATGTGGATACCTCTATATATGGAATGGTTACTTCTGTATATGATGTGGATACCTCTATATATGGAATGGTTACTTCTGTATATGATGTGGATACCTCTATATATGGAATGGTTACTTCTGTATATGATGTGGATACCTCTTTATATGGCATGGTTACTTCTGTATATGATGTGGATACCTCTTTATATGGCATGGTTACTTCTGTATATGATGTGGATACCTCTTTATATGGCATGGTTACTTCTGTATATGATGTGGATACCTCTTTATATGGCATGGTTACTTCTGTATATGATGTGGATACCTCTTTATATGGCATGGTTACTTCTGTATATGATGTGGATACCTCTTTATATGGCATGGTTACTTCTGTATATGATGTGGATACCTCTTTATATGGCATGGTTACTTCTGTATATGATGTGGATACCTCTTTATATGGCATGGTTACTTCTGTATATGATGTGGATACCTCTTTATATGGCATGGTTACTTCTGTATATGATGTGGATACCTCTTTATATGGCATGGTTACTTCTGTATATGATGTGGATACTTCTTTATATGGCATGGTTACTTCTGTATATGATGTGGATACTTCTTTATATGGGATAGTTACTTCTGTATATGATGTGGATACTTCTTTATATGTCATAGTTACTTCTGTATATGATGTGGATACTTCTTTATATATGGCATAGTTACTTCTGTATATGATGTGGATACCTCTTTATATGGCATGGTTACTTCTGTATAAGATGTGGATACTTATTTATATGGCATAGTTACTTCTGTATATGATGTGGATACTTCTTTATATGGCATAATTACTTCTGTATATGATGTGGATACCTCTTTATATGGCATGGTTACTTCTGTACAGTACAGACACCGCGTACTTAAACAAACGCCCCTTGCCGGGGTGCTCATCTCACTGTGTTCGCTTACAAATATGAACACCGCGATGGGTGTTCAGATCAAATGTTGCGGGGGCCGTTTGCCATAAGGCAAACACCGCGAATCACCGCGGACCCATTATATGTAACGCGGTGTCCATCGTATTCGCCAAAAATAAAATATTTGAACATAAACGTATTGTATTGATCCCTTTCATTTAAAAGTAATGATGAATAAATAAAGTCTATTTTTCTGTTTATGGCAAGTCGGTACCCATTTGCAGAAAGAATCTACCGAGCGTTTGAATGTTGTAAGTGTCATTTGGTGTCTAAACAAATTAACAAACGATTACGAACTATCACAATTGGATTCAGTTCAATCAGGTTTTTCGCGCCTTCACGATGTCTAGTTTACACAAAGTGCAACAAACAATACGCCTAAATGCTGAACAGTCAGCGATGGTAACAGCTTGACGTCATTGGCTTACAGCGCGTGACACCCATGGCAACGTCTTTTCACGAACAAACACATTTAATAAAAAAAAATCCTTCTAAACTTAACATAATAATTACCTTGCAATCAAATTCCAGTTAAAACAACAACAAAAGCCAGTTAAATACACAAGTCTTTGACAATCACAACAGCGTTAAGGAATGACATCATTTAAATCTATCCCTCTGCCAGCGGTTATTTACATAAACACCTGTCAATGCTGTCGGCAGACATCAAAGATCTTTGATGTTTGGGGCTTATTTCTAGGAGTTAAAACTGAAAATTTATAACACAGTCAGCAAGTAACATGTTCAATATGCATTAAATCAACACTACATTATCGGGAGCATGCACGTACTGTTAGATACAGCATTAATACATTAGCCTCATAGAGGATGCTATGTGTGAAAACTATCAGAGATTTTACTGAAGTAAATGATTCGGATTTGTATTGTGTGTGAGGAAATAATGTGTGTTTGCTTGAATTTAAATGGGGGATTGCTTCACAGGTATTGTTTGTTAATGGATTGACTTGAAAATTAATTTCGCCTATCTCTTTGTTGTTAAAAAGGGCAATTGCATTGATTAACACAAAAAGAGCTAATAGTATTGATAATCTTAACGCTTTATTTACGTTTCCGACTTTACGTACATGTGCACATAATATCTACATGTAGTATAGGATTTTCTTTTGTACATTTACATTTAAACACGTGACAGGTTTTTACGGTGGCCATGCAGCATCGCGGTGATCACAGGTGTTCCCGTTAACAATAGCTTGCAATGGCGGCGATTTCGGGTGTTCGCCGAACATGGCGGTCAGAAGCGTGTCCGCCCCCCACAAAATGTCACCCATCGGGAAAAGTGAACACCGCGGACAGGCGTTTTTGTTTAAGTACCTCTTTATATGGTGCTGTTACTTCTTTGAATGATGTGGATACATCTTTATATGTTGTGATTACTTCTTTATATAGTGTGGTTTCTTTTTTATATTAAATGGTAGTGCACTGTTATAAAACCAAAAAATCATTAGGGGTATATGGAGTTGTCCTAAATTTATTCTTTGCCCAATGTCTTTCAGATCTTGTGAAACTGTCATAATATCCAGTAATAAGAATCTTATATGAGGTCACTGTGCCACTAAACATTGGTGGAAAGCCAACAACCTGATGTATTGTGTGTATTTGATGTGATATTACACCATACCATTACATCGAGTATCATAAAAAATACACCTTACCTACTATTCGGGGGTTAGATTACACTAAATCCAATACCCATAGGTTCCCAGTGTAAAACGGTCAAGGTTGCCCATCAATTGTGCGCTCTTTTTTTCAATGTAGAATGTTTTATGTCACGTACAATACAATAAACAATGTAGCAACAGCTTACATGACAAATCAGAACAAATTTGGGTTATTAGATGAACGAAATATGAGAAGAAGGAAGAAATTATACATAAACATAATCCCAATGAACTGAATTGTAACTTAATAATTCTAGGAATTTTTTAATATTGTCCTTTATTAAAGAGAAATATTTCTCTTGTTTGTCTGAAATATTGCAACAATTCAGAAATGAGCCGCGCCCTGAGAAAACCAGGCCTAATGCACATGCCTAAAGTTAGTGTCACAGATTATTATACTATAAGGTATCCGGTGGGACAGTCCTGCTTTCAGATCAAATGTCATAACAATGTTCATGTAATGTCCTGATTTGGACCAGAAATATTATGGCATGTATGCATACATGCACTACATTGATAATGCAAATTAGATAATCACAGATAGACTTTAAATAATTTATACACATATATATATACAGATTCACATAATTTATTATATGCTTACCGTTGGTTTATAGAGAAATATCATTGAAATAAAACTGGTATTTCACTGGTAAAAAAAAAAGTTTAAAATATTGATATTTCTCACTGCTTAACTTTGAAATGACGTCATTTTTTTTACGAAAACTGGGCAAAATGCTTGTGCGTAAAGTGTTATCCCAGATTAGCCTATGCAGTCCGCACAGGCTTATCCGGGACGACACTTTCCGTCTAAACTGGAAGGGACATCATTTAAACGAAAAAATCCATAAAAGCGGAAATTGTCGTCCCTGATTAGCCTGTGCGGACTGCACAGGCTAATCTGGGATGACAATTTACGCACAAGCATTTTGCCCAGTTTTCTCAGAACACGCCACATATATCAAGAACCTTAATAGTTAAGAAAAAAAATAAAACACTTATTCTCAATTTGAAAGTATTTTTAAGCTAAACAAAGTACTAAATCACTTTCCCAATTTTTCCCAAAATGGTTCTTGTATTTGGAACATGCACACTCAGTAACATTTGTTATTAATGGGAAACATTACAGAAAACAATACTTGTAATCTTGAATTGATCTCCCAAGATTTGTACGCTAATTGATATTCATGGAATGAAAACCCATGTAACCCTATCAGAAGGCACAGGGACACGCTTAATATGGACAATGGTAATAAGTCTGAATATGTTATAGCAAACTCTGTATTGAGATCAGAAACGTTTAATATGGACAATGGTTATTAGTCTGAATATTTGATAGCAAACCCTGCATTTAGATCAGAAATGTTTGGCTTTCGTTTTGACTGTCATGAAAATTATTATTTCTACGTCCATATTCTCCTCCCATTATCTCTGAAATAAGTTTTTAATATGTTGAAAAATGGTTGTTGGTATTATATCAGCGGTTTGAATCAGCTGTGTGGGACCATTGCAATATAATTAGAAGCTTTAACTTACCTATAACACATTATTTTCATTGCACATTCAATATGAGATTTATTGCTTTGCGCAATTGAATTGATAAATGAAATGATAAATTGATTATTTTAAATGAGAAAAATGTTTGCGTGTCATGTTTTTGATGTAATAAACAACAATAAGTTCAGTGTTAACAAAAATTAAATTATGGAAAGTGCCTCCCCCCCCCCCCCCCAAANCCCCCCCCCCCCACCAAGATCGCTTATTTATCTTTCAAATGATTAATATTACCATTAATGTAATTCATAGATTTAAAATTAAAAATCATATTGGCAAGGTCAATGCATGATTACTGATAAGATTTTGTTGTACTGAGATTTTTGAAATGGCAATATGTTTTGTGGGTGAAATATTTAAGGCGTTAATGTTTAACATACTTTGAAGATGATCATGAACATAAATGAATTGCCAGGTGCCAGGTGGGAACTGTATAATTATACCCCCATTACTATTGGTCGGTCTGTCGGTCTGTCTGTCCTGAAACTTGTCCGGGCCATAACTATGTTGTTCATTGTGAGATTTTAAAATCATTTGGCACATTTGTTTACCATCATTTGACGGTGTGTCGCACGAAAGAATTAGGTTGATATCTCCAAGGTCAAGGTCACACTTTGAGGTCAAAGGTAAAAAATGGCCATAAATGAGCTTGTCCGGGCCATAACTCTCTTGTTCATTGAGAGATTTCAAAATCATTTGGCATATTTGTTCGCCATCATCGGACGGTGTGTCGCGTGAAAGTATTACTTCGATATCTCCAAGGTCAAGGTCACACTTTGAGGTCAAAGGTCAAAAATGGCCATAAATGAGCTTGTACGGGGCCATAACTCTCTTGTTCATTGAGAGATTTCAAAATCATTTGGCACATTGGTTTGCCATCATTGGACGGTGTGTTGCGCGAAAGAAGTACGTCGATATCTCCAAGGTCAAGGTCACACTTTGAGGTCAAAGGTCAAAAATGGCCATAAATGAGCTTGTCCAGGCAGTATCTATGTCGTTCAATGCGAGATTTCGAAATCATTTGGCACATTTGTTCACCATCATTGGATGGTGTGTCGGGCGAAAGAATTCTGTCGATATCCTCAATGTCAAGGTCACACTTTTAGTTCAGGCATCAAAATTGGCCATAAATGATCTTGTCCGGGCCATAACTATGTCGTTCAATGTGAGATTTCAAAATCATTTGGCAGATTTGTTCACCATCATAAGACGGTGTGTCGTGCGAAAGAATTATGTCGATATCTCCAAGGTCAAGGTCACACTTTGAGGTCAAAGGTCAAAAATGGCCATAAATGAGCTTGTCCGGGCCATTTCTCTATGCATGTTGTTCAATGTGAGATTTCAAAATCATTTGGCACATGTGTTCGCCATCATTGGACAGTGTGTCGCGCGAAAGAATGACACTGATATCGCAAAGACGTCTGTAAAAGAGCAAATATTTTCAAACCCATGAAATTTATGGAGCCATTTAATAATGTTGTAAAACAACATGCTTGAAGGAAGCTTTTGTGATTATCTTTCGTACGTTTTGCGTCATTCGTCGTCAACATTAACCTCAATTGTGAATACTCCAGAAGCCACATTTATTGCCCAATTTTTGTCAAAAATTGTTAGAACTTCACTTTGATATATATTAAAGCCTCCTTGGCGCTTTGGTAGCACAAACGCTTTTGCTTCCAGAGGTACCGGGTTTGAATCCCGGGAAAGGCAATATTTTTTATATATTTTTTCTTGCTATTGTAATTAGTTAAGACTATTCAAAACATAGATTCATATGTAAACATATTTAATGACATTTTTTAAAAATAGCAAAATCTGTGAAAAAGGCCTTGTAAGTGGGGAAGTTGTACAAAAAATATTAAGAAAAAAAAAAGCTTTTTTTGGCAAACTTACCTAAATTATTTTTTTTAACGATGTTTTTCTTTTGGCTGTATTCTGTGCATTAAGCCCCTTTAACTATTTCAATTGCTATTCAATGCAAATATCTCAAAAGAAATCTTAAATTTCTCATCACATGTGGTAATGATTTCGGTTTAATAGTCAATTTAAATCTAAAAATGCAAATGCAAATTGAGCAAATATTTATTACTAATTTTTGGTTGTCAATTTTATGCTAAGAGTTTTAATGTTTTATAAAACAGGCCAAACAGTGCTATCCAATTTGTTTAATTTCTGAATTTTAATAGGTGTTTACCTAATTCTTCAAACATTAAGTTATTGCAAATCTAGGTTAACAGATATGTCACCGTGACACAAACCACCTATAAATCAACATTGTTAAAAAAACAAACATGTTTAATGTTGGTTCTTTCTGAAGAGGATGTCTGTTTAAATGATGCAAGCTTATTATTATTATTATTTTTATTATTATGATAATGATGATGAGACCCCCCAAATGGAATAGAGAGCTAGTGGCATACAGTTTAACCCTTTGCATGCTGGGAAATTTGTCGTCTGCTAAAATGTCGTCTGCTGAATTTCTAAAATTAGCATTTTCTTTGATTTTTTTCAAAGAATACTATCAGAATAGCAAACAGTTTGGATCCTGATGAGACGCCACGTTCTGTGGTGTCTCATCTGGATCCAAACTGTTTGCAAAGGCCTTCAAAATCTGGTTCCAGCGCTCAAAGGGTTAAAAATGATAAATATCATGGAATGGAGTGTCAAGCAAGACCCATGTTCCTAGATCTAAGGCAAGATAATATATTCTAACTGTAATCACTTTGTCAGCAACATAAATGTATACATTATGGATAGATTTTCAAGTTAGATAGTAGAAGTGAAACACAAGATAAGATAGATTGCTATTCGGAAAACAGTTGTTCAAAGGTCATGGTCACAATTCAAGGTTAAAGTTCAATTAAAAGAAATCAACTACTTATACTTTGTACGGAACTTTGTTCAGTATTTTTAAATAAGCCATACATGTAAGAACTAAGCATGCTGTGTCAGAATGTCATGTGTTAAGCCATGAAGACCATTAGATCAAAGCTCTGAGGTACCATTCAATGTCAAAGGTCAAATAAAAAAAAAAAACTCTTACACTCTGTCTGGAGCATAAATCTTTGGATTTTAAAATAACTGTGCATAATTTACAGATATGTTTGATAGCATGTTCTTCACAGGACCTTGACACATAGGGCCAGGTTAAAGTTCAAGTTGAAAGGTCAACATGTGACTTTGAACAAAGCATAATTTTGTCCAGCATGTATGAATTTTTTACAAACTTGTCTGAAATGGCATGCTTGAGACAGAGTGTCAAGTTTGAGAGTGTGAGAAATTAGTCCATGGTCAAGGTCATTTCAAGGTTTAAGATTAAAATAGAAATCAACCCCTATTGCTTTGTCCTGTGTTCTGAGCAAAACTTTCTTGCTGTAAATCAGATAGATTTTCAAATTATGTGTCACAAGTGACATGCATTGTTTGATAAGAGTGTCATGCATGAGACCTGGCACCTAGGTCAAGGTCACAATTCAAGGTCAAAGGTAAACATTATCAATTAACGTGGCAATTGTAACAAGCCAACTGAGACCTATGTGTTCAGCAACCATTTAATAAATAATAACTTACTAAATGATAATCTTATTTTGAAAATATGATACCATATTAGCCTTTGATATGCTCCTTTAACTTGATGAAATATGATATATTGGTGACAGTTTATCTTCCTGAATAAAAAAGAGAGCAGTAAACAAGCCTTTTACAATAGAACAAAAGTATTTTGTCCTTGTCTATAATGGCCTTTTATCGTCTTTTGTATCAAATATGGTAAATCTTTGATGATTACTTAGATTCTCATTAGTATGAATGTGCATTAACGGTTTATAATACAAATGAATGGAGTTGCTATTTGAACAGCTGATTTGTTCATTTGTCGACAATTCTAATATTTGACTTTGTGAGCATTAATATTTCTATACCGCAGCACTTTACTTGTTGTGAACATGACATGCTCAATTATTTGATGGAATAACCTGGCTTGCCTCTATCAATGGCTTTCAACTAATTCTATTCAGTTGCTCATGGAAATAGATAAAAGTTGATTTAATGACATTTTGGCTGCAGTGTTGTATGGAAGGGTTTATCCGCCAGTACATGCATATTGCTAAATGGCAATTGCATATTGCTTATTGGCAATTGTTTATTGCTTATTGACAACTACATTTTAATATATTAAAACTTGCATTTGAATTCTGTTACAATACAACTGTATTTGTGTTTCTTGCATTTGCTGTATAAACAATGCATTATGCATGCGCCTTAATGCTAATGTTTATAGAAGGGAAAATCCACAAGTCCATTCATGTTGCTAAATGACAATTGAATATTGCTTAATGACAAGTGCATATTGCTTAATTACAACTCCATGTTGACAAATTACAATTGCATGTTGATATATGACAAATGCTTTTTCTATAATGCTATTCGTTATCAACATAATGTTTGTACATTTCAACTTTACACTAATGATTACACTAGCAATTACACTAGTAATTACACTAGTAATTCAACAAGACGAAAGCAATAAGCACTAAGCATGTTGCAAGTCATGACGCAACATGAAGTTAATCCAATGCGACATGACAATTTGTAATGTGTAATTCATATAAAGCGGAGAACCAGAAATATCGGGATTATTAAACTCCAAGCTATATATCGACTTATTAAATCACTGGCTATTTCTGTCGAAATGCCCCGTCTCTGCGAGTCTGTGAAAAAGCCAAAAGCCGGCTGGTATTGTTTACACAAGCAAATCGAAGTATGGTTAATAAGTTTGTTGGTCAGTACTTTTGTACATCCGTCTTTACCTGTCAGCCACAAAAGAAACGCTGAGTATTTACACAGATGGGTTAATTGAAATCAAACGATATTTTGTCGATCTTATGCAGTTATTTAATTTCTTAGGATTTCGAAATACTGGCAATGACGCGGTGGCCGCACTAGTTATTACAGTTGCAGTACGCAACTGTATCTCTTACTATTGCATCTCTTACGGGGCTTGAGTTCGTCGGGATGGAGTAAGTTGCGTAACATCTCAAACGTATTAGATTGATTGGTGGATGGATAATTGAATGGATGGATATTGATTGATAAATTGCTTGATTTGTTTTAGACTTTGTAAGCCTCATGTGGCTCACTGGCTAACAACCTGAAATCACCGCAGGTTAAGCGTACGCTTTAATCTTAAGCAGACCGCGGATTTGACTGACTGTGATGGACGTTAGTCTATCGTACGTGAGGTACTTTTCATACCACTTAATATTTTGACCAACACACGCATATGGAACAATAAGCGCAAGTGTTACCGAAAAAAGTTAGCAGAGAACATTAATTGTTATAAACAATAATATGAACATTTGTATGCTCCGCTAAAAGATTTCACTGAAGCATTATAGTCGCTGCTTTATTCGTCCGTCCGCAGTGGTTGATACACGTGATTCTCACCTAGGCAACCCAGGCTGAATATCCACTCACTGAGCATGCGAGATTGGTTGGTGGTCGACATACCTCCCACAAAGCACAAAACCGCATCAAAACAGAAAATAATTTAGTCAAAACTGAATAGCTAAAAATATCAGCTATAATTCATATGAATCCCAACTTTCGTGTGTCTAGTTCGTTAGTTAGGTATTGCTTGGACACACTCCGGATCCTCACATAATGCAGTCTCAGGCGCTGAAGTACCTCATAAACTAGGTCATAAACTTGTTCATCAACAACTGTTCAGAATGCAATAAATCTTCATGATGAAAGCACAGAACACACACATAAAAACAAACACCGCGCATACGCGAGCACACATATAAACGCACACATATACGCTAACGCACACATGCGCACACGCGTGTATCGTGGTCGTACGTCACAGTACCGTATGTTTTGCAAGTTGCAAATAAATAATATTATTTATTTATTAACTAGTCTACACGAATACATCTCTTCACGAAGGGTATTATCAGCAAAACTAGTTTGGACGCAAATATTGTTTCGACAAAAGTAGTCTACACCCCGTAAATTATCATACACACGCCAGAGTTGTCTCCCTGTATAATAATTTGCGCTAGAATGCCAAATTTCTTATTCGTTCCCTGTAATGTAATAACGCATTTTTTGCATAGAAAGATGAATAAAGCAACAAGAAGATAGCCACATAAACAATTTAACAGAAATGATGCATACGTCATGTACTGGCAAGAAAATAGGATTAACATACATCGAGTAAACATTATAACGAACTATGCAAGCCATATTGAAGAACTGATGGAAAAAAACTCGTCCCGTGTTTTCTTTCCTATGACTTTTGCAAAATGAAATTTAAAGTACTAATTCTATTGTAACATTTCAACACGTAAAGTACAGAGAGAATTTACATTACATTTTACTTTTTTACATAAGAAGAAGAACTAATAAATTATAACAAAGGAGTATACACATGTCATTAAGACCCATGGATTCATTATAAACACTGTCACTCAAACGTATCATTTCAATTAATATCATAAATAGAAAAATGCAATTATAAATGGCGACATGGAAAATGAATTGCATGATATACAATGTCATAAAGCAAAATGCAATTATAAATAGCAACATGGAAAATGAATTGCATGAAATACAATGCCATAAAGCATAATGCGAGAACTGTCGGATAAACCCTTCCATAGTGTTGAGGGGACATGAGACCAGAGATATGCTGGTCTCATGAATGTCAAAATACTGTTGAGACTCTTTGGCAAAAGAATAAATCCTGTTTTTGACTTTCGAATTTGCTTCTGGCTTACATACAATATTGCTTGTGTTTAAACAAGCGAAGATACTTTGGTCTGACTCTGCAACATCATCGTTTTATGCAGTTTGTTTACTGGTATATGTTAGAAACAGACATGCTTACAGTGTTTTAAAATAGTGTTTTGATCAAAACATCAAACAGAGATCAATATTATTTCTGTGATATTCAGTTGAAAGTATATTGTAGAGAGATGAGAATAGTTTCCATTTAGCACAAACAAAAATAAAAATATTTTAGACTATAGTGCTATGTTATAAATCAGTTGTTTCCTTTGGCAGCAATTGGACTTGATTGTGTATTTATTTGGTGAAAAGAAATTATTCCTTTGGACAGATTTTCTCTGGTATTTTCTGAATGAGTGGGAGGGAGGTATCATGAGTTTGTCTGGATTATTGTGGGTCATAAATACCGGTAATGTGTAAAAGGACCCTGGAGAAATGGAGAAATGCAGAACACAGGTGGATGGGTCACAGTAACCTTTAAACATTGTTAGAATGGAGGAATGGTAAATGGATAATATCAATTAACTGTTCTAGTGTGAAATCTTGTTGATAACAACGCTGAGATATCTGAGTAGTAGAAAGGCAACAAAGATTGGAAATAGGAAAATACAAAGAGCAAATATTTCAACCACAATGTGAATGGCAGCAAAGTGTGTTCATAATGTTGAATGTTACATTTTGTGAAATTAATAGTTATTTATATTATACGACTCCTTGCCAGGATTTTAATTAAGGTGATTTGAAACTGCACTGTAGCCGCCTATGAAGTTCTGCAAGGGATTAGTAGGGTGTGGGATTTGTGCCAAATTTCTGGAATCTATGGAGGATTTGAAAAGACAAAAAATGGGCGTTCAGTGGGAAATGGAGGATGAATTGAGTGATGAGGAACGTTTCTTGCTGATTGAGGTAGGTAACAGCCTTGAGCTGGTCTCATTTTAGAAGTTGTAAAACATTTCCAACGTTTTTGCAAAAAATGAAGAATACATTTTACAGTCTTTTTAGTTATTTGATAAATATATTTGAGGATTGAATGCTATCGAGTTATAGCCTTGAGCAGCACTCATTAGTTGTTATAAAACATCTTCAAGGATTCTTTTAAAAATTGTACCGTTAAAGTGATAACAGGCATCTATGGCAGAAGTTTGGTCATGCTTATGTCAGCCTTGTCCTTAAGATTTTCTCAAGGCGCAGGTGCAAATATATTGTTTTGTTTGAAATGCACCAGAGTCACTGCATTTAGAAATTTAGGTGCAGTGTGTTATCCTGAATTTGACTGCTGCTTACCCCTTTGCATGCTGGGAAATTTGTCGTCTGCTAAAATGTTGTCTGCTCAATTTCTAAAATTAGCATTTTCTTTGAAATTTTTTCAAAGAATACTATCAGAATAGCAAACAGTTTGGATCCTGATGAGACGCCACGTTCTGTTGCGTCTCATCTGGATCCAAACTGTTTGCAAAGGCCTTCAAAATCCAGTTCCAGCGCTCAAAGGGTTACAGTAATTGGAGACTCAAAATGATGGTGTCACACCTCAGCTTTTGTGGAGTGACACACAATGTGGTAGATTGGCTAGTTACCTGGTAGTACATTGTTGTTAGAAGATTACCAGGTCCTTTGAGGTAAGAGCAGCATTTTTTGGGTGTCACCAAGGCTTTGACCCACCAGGACATCTTCATAAGCTATTAAGACCTTTTTAAATCCAGGTTGGACTGATTCAGACTGAAGATTAAATTTGATTGCATATCCTATTCGGGTTATTCCTTTCTAGCTTTTCTGACACTTTTGAATGGATAATTTCACTTTCTTGTTCTGTCAAGCAGTTAGTCTCCTGCCAATTTATGCCTGTTATGTATAAACAATTTGTCATAATGTATGTTGCCTACCTTCAGTGCAAACTGCTTGAGATGCCATTAAAAATGGTGGAGGTAGTTACAGCAACCTTGGGTACCCTGTTGGTGACCTTTGGTTGAACCTGGGTTAGGATTTATTGGGCGTACCTTGCTCCATTGCTAATGGCAGGTGGCAGAAATCCCCATGTGCTAGACCCATTAAACGTGGAATTCGCTCTGTTTTGTTTTTTAGAGCTCATTTTATTATTTACTGGACTAGCTGGTAGACTACTGAACTGGCCACTTCCAATAGTGCTTCCAATGGTTGGAAAGGTTTTGTTTTCAAAATCAGCTAATGCAAAATTTAATGTATATTTTCATTACATGTATGCCCTCAAGGGTACATTATACCTTGAGACATTGATTTTTTAATGGTTTTGAAATATGAAATATATTATAAAATGTGCAGCGTTCTGGGAAAATGGGGCTTATTGCATGTGCATAAAGTTTTGTCCAAGATAAGCCTGTGCTATCCACACAGGCTAATAAGAGACGACACTCAACGTCTAAACATGATTATAGTTTAGAAGATTTTCTTTACATTCAAAAATTCTTTAAAAATGGAAAGTGACTTCAGCACAGGCTAATCTGGGATGTCACTTGGAACATGCATTAAACACACTTTTTCCAGAGCAGGGAAAGCTTCAAATCAACCTAGGCAAACAAGCCCTGAACTGATAAATTTGAACCGGGCTTGCTCATATTCTCGGTTTTTATAAGCTCACCTGAGCACAAAGTGCTCATGGTGAGCTATTGTGATCGTTTTTTGTCCGTCATGCGTTGTGCGCCGTCAACATTTACCTTGTTAACACTCTAGAGGCCACATTTATTGTCCAATCTTCATGAAACTTGGTCAGAACATGTGTCCCAATAATATTTTGGACGAGTTCGAAAATAGTTCCGGTGGATGAAAAACATGGCTGCCAGGGGAGGTGGCAGTTTTCCTTATATGGCTATAGTAAAACCTTGTTAACACTGTAGAAGTCACATTTTTAGTCCAATCTTCATGAAACTTAGTCAGAACATGTGTCCCAATAATATCTTGGACGAGTTCGAAAATGGTTCCAGTTGAATGAAAAACATGGCCGCCAGGGGGTGGGGCAGTTTTCCTTATATGGCTTTACTGTATAGTAAAACCTTGTTAACACTCTAGAAGTCACATTTATTGTCCAATCTTCATGAAACTTAGTCAGAACATTTGTTCNTTTTTTTTTTTTTTTTTTTTTTTTTTTGGTTTGAAGGTCAAAAATGGCCATAAATGGACTTTTTTGAACTGAAAACCTGGTTTTGTGACAATTTTGTCCCTTGTTTGATAATAGTTTAGTTCCTTTAGCTCTCAGGTGAGCGCCTTAGGGCCTGATGGCCCTCTTGTTTAGACAATCTTTTAATATTTTCTTGGTCTGAAGAAATAATACAAGAACAAGGGCTTGCTTTGTCAATCTGCTTTTGTTGATTGATGGTTTGATTTAATTTTGTTTAAATTTTGGATTTATAATAATACAGCTAACATTAACTTATTTAATAAATTACTTATATCCTACAATGTATACTTATATGTTAAACAACTATATTGTATGTTAAAGTACAAAATTAATGACTGCATTTTTGTGCCATTTCAGCCCCTTGAACCACTTTCCAAAAATATGAATGCGTTTACAATATGTCTGTACTGAATAAAAATCAAGTTGACGTCATAGTAACTGTTTTGAGAAATACCTACGTCTCGCAGATGTTGCTTTCCTGCAGGAAATTGAGAACTCCTTTAAAAACACAGTATTATTGTAGTGGGTTTAATCATTTTCTTGCTTTTATGTATCAATGATAGCACATACATTTGTATTTGTGTGAATTTTATTGCTATGCTTGTTTGGATTTTAATTAATTTTGTGAATTCTGAATGAATATCAGTTGCACATGTGGTTAGGTTTATTGGAATTTGAGCTGTCAAGAATTGTGTGAAAAGGATTGTGTTAGATTGAATACATGTGCCTGTGAAAATTATGTTTCAAGTGAAATGGTTTATGAGGTACCTGGTGTTTATATGTAATAAGTTAACTTGGCATTTTGTTGGAGCTTAAAGGGTTCTTGTTAGTAGTAAATGCATAGTGTGATGCATTGAGTTTATTTCAGATTATATTCATAACATTCAGCTGCTTAAATATTTTCGGCTTATAATAGAATGGACAACAAAGTTTGTTTTTTTTTAATATTTATTTTCATGACATTATGCTCACATTTTCAAATATTCTTTAAGAAAAATTAATTTGTAATACTTTGGGTTAACGCATTCGACATGCTAGTGTTACAAGTGAATCTGATCTAGACAAATAATTAAACATGGTTGTTTTCATGTTTGAAGGACATATTGCTGTAGGTAAAATTTGAAAAATTTATTTGAGGGGTCACATTATAAGTTAACCTTTTGGCCCACCACAAAAAAATGTTGCTTTAATGGCTTCATGTTGTTGTTTTTATAATTTTTTGGAAATTCAGTCCATCCTCACTTTTTCAAAAGTCAATGAACTTTCACCACTCATAATGTGCTTTTTATTTCTTACATAACATGAAATGGCTGCCAAGGTCTTAGATTAATTATTTACTAATTATCATGATTAATTTCATTGAACTGTCTTGACGTAAGTGTGCTCCCATTATAGTTGCTGTTTTAGTGTTGTACCCATGTTCAAAATCCAGTCATATCAAAGGTAATTGTCGGTTAATTGCCCATTTCCCAGCTCTGTAAAATTATGCCAATATTACTCAGAATATTTGCATTTGCTTGAGTTTGTATGTTTCGCGTTCTGTACTGTTATATTGCTAAAAATCATTTTTTGAGAACGAGATTTTTTCGGTGATATCTGAAGTTTGTTATTTTTTTGTAAAATAGGCCAAAGTTTGGTCTTGTTTGTCAAAATCCTACGCCGGTTATAAATTAAGGTACAAATTGGACAATCTTAATCAGTGGTGTTTCACCATGTTGTGAATGGGGGCAATGCCATTTTTGATTAGGAAAAAATCACTGATACAACATGTACATGTAATATTATTTTAGACATTAAATGGTTATCACTTCCTCATATGGTGTAGTTTTGCCCTGTTATAAAACCAACAAATCATTACATGGAGTTGTCCTAAATTTTGTCTATGCCCAATTCCGTTCAGATCTTTTGAAACTGTCATTATATCCAGTAATAAGAACCTTATAATTATGAGGTCACTGTGCCAATAAACCGTGATGGAAAGCCAACAACCTGATGTAGTGTGTGTATTTTTTATAATATAACACCATAACATTATCTGGAGTATGATGAAAAATACACCTTACCGGCTGTTTGGGGTTAGATTACACTAAATCCAAATATAGGTTGCCCTTGTAAAACGGTCAAGGTTGCACATCAATTTTGTGCAATTTTTTTCTATGTAGAATGTTTAATGTCATATACATGTACAATACAATATATGATGTAGCAACACCTTATGTTACATGGTGAATATTTAGAAATGCATGTGATATTCACAGAAGGTTGTAATGTTGCACATCACAAGTATTTCAACAAATCAGTTTATTAACATTCAAATATTATATTACTCTTAAGGGTCAGTGTGACAAATGAGAACAAATATGCTTTATAAGATGAACGCAATATGAGGAGGATTTGTTTAACATAAACATCATTGTGATGAACAGAATTGTAACTATTCAAGACATTTTTAGCTCACCTGTCACGAAATGACATGGTGAGCTTATGTGACCGTGTGATGTCCGGCGTCCGTTGTGCGTGTGTGTGTCCGTCAACAATTTGTTTGTGTAGACAGTAGAGGTCACAGTTTTCATCCAATCTTTAGGAAATTTGGTCAGAATGTTTATCTTGATGAAATCTGGGTTGGGATTGTATTTAGGTCATCTGGGGTCAAAAACTAGGTCACTAGGTCAAATAATAGAAAAACCTTGTGTAGACAATAGAGGTCACAGTTTTCATCCAATCTTTATGAAATTTGGTCAGAATGTTTATCTTGATGAAATCTGGGTTGGGATTGTATTTTGGTCATCTGGGGTCAAAAACTAGGTCACTAGGTCAAATAATAGAAAAACCTTGTGTAGACAATAGAGGTCACAGTTTTCATCCAATCTTTATGAAATTTGGTCAGAATGTTTATCTTGATGAAATCTGGGTTGGGATTGTATTTGGGTCATCTGGTGTCAGAAACTAGGTCAC
>VMBQ01003005.1:53069-67118 GCA_007657795.1 Dreissena rostriformis
CAGTAAAATGGTTTCCGGATGATAACTCAAGAAAGCTTACGCCTAGGATCATCAAACTTCATAGGTACATTGATCATGACTGGCAGAGTGACCCCTATTAATTCTCAGGTCACTAGGTCAAAGGTCAAGGTCACAGTGACTCGAAATAGTAAAATGGTTTCCTGATGATAACTCAAGAATAATTAGGCCTAGGATCATGAAACTTCATAGGTACATTGATCATGACTGGCCGATGACCCCTATTGATTTTCAGGTCACTTGGTTAAAGGTCAAGGTCACGGTGACTCGACACAGTAAAATGGTTTCTGGATGATAACTCAAGAAGGCTTACAGGTAGGATCATGAAACTTCATAGGTACAATGATCATGACTCGCTGATGACCCCTATTGATTTTCAGGTCACTAGGTCAAAGGTCAAGGTCACGGTGACTCGACACAGTAAAATGGTTTCCAGATGATAACTCAAGAAAGCCTACGCTTAGGATCATGAAACTTCATAGGTACATTGATTATGACTGGCAGTTGACCCCTATTGATTTTCAAGTCACTCTAAGGTCAAAGGTCAAGTTCACATTGACAAAAAACGTATTCACACAATGGCTGCCACTACAACTGACAACCCATATGAGTGGCATGCATGTTTTACAAACAGCCCTTGTTTATCTTTCAAATGATTAATATACCATTAATATTATAAATAAAATTCATGAATATAACATAAACTAAATCTTATTATTGACACTCAAATATTTGGAATATTTGGAATTCCTACAAACAATTAAAAACAATAAAGATTGTTTTTAATGCTAGAAAGATTTTAATGCCATAAGAAGAAATTATTTTAAATTGTCCTTTAATGCATTGCACAAATAAATCCAAGTAAATGTTTGAAGAATAAAAACTGTGTGGGCAGATAAATTGACGTGACTTAAATGTGCTAGACTCTAGAATTTCGTGCCGTGACTTAAGACCATAAATATGGGCCAACAGTTTTGTTATCAAATCACATTTTTAGAGATTTTTACCAATAAAGCAATTGAAACAATCAAGAACCTGGGTACATAATTCACACTTTCCCTGGCGTTGTATCATGGAACTGTTACCAGATTTATTGATCATTCAATGAGAAGTCTCTTGGCTGCATGAGTTTAAAATCATAAACGTAATCACTGTTAGGAAGTTAATAATTGAAAACTGTTTGCTTTAGCAAACAAATCATGGGCACTTTACCCTTAATAACTTGATGGCTCATTATGCATGACGTCTGGGAATGAGCAAATATTTTCAAACCCATGAAATTTATGGGGCCACTTAATAATTTTATGAAACAACATGCTTGTGGGGAGCTTTTGTGGTCATCTTTCGTTTGTTTTGTGTTTTGCGTCATTTGTTGTCAACATTAAATTACCTTATTTGTGAACACTCTAAATGCCACATTTTTTTTGCCCATTTAAACAAAAAAATTGTTGGAACATTACAATGTATTTTGTCCCAATGATATCTTGGCCGATTTTGAAACTGGTAAAAAATTATATCAGAATTAAAAGTTAAAGAAAAAGGCTTGTTATATTTTGTTGTCCAATTAATTGCTTGAAATGATATCTCGGCTTAGTTTGAAAATGGTTCAAGTTTTTTTGTATGGCTAAATAAAAACCTTGTGAACATTAATGATTTCTTTTCTTCCAATATTCACCTGACCATTTTGTCAGTTTCAAAAATGGTTCTGGGTAAAACGCAAGGTCAGAAGCCACATATTTAAATACATCCAACATCACAAAAGCTGCTAAAAAAATTTAATTCCTCACAATGGCAGGTAAGCAACTTATGGCCTTTGGAGGTCTCATGTAAATGGATACCATTTATTACTCCCGCCAACTATCTTAATTTGTTTTACGATAATAGTGAAATTACATTTTATCACATGCCATACCCTGTTTCCCATGTAATATAACCATTACATATATTTTTATATTACACATGTGTAATATACTTTTTAAGCGTTTTCATTGGCTTAGTTTTCGTTTATTGACCAATTGCATTTTGTTATTTTGCTGAAATGACGTTGCAACGTCAAATGACGTCACGAAACATAAACAACATTCGGGATTTATCATTATGTTTGCGTAAATATTTATTTAATTTGCTCATTTAAAAGCATGTGATAAAAAAGATCTGACACTCGTTGTCATATCATACCATATTTTATTAAACTCGTCCAGGAAATTCGTTAGTAAGCTCACCATAGGCTCGCTTATTAACAAAATTCCTGAACTCGTTTAATAAAATATGGTATGATATGACAACTCATGCCAGATCCTATATTTCTTTTGGCCATATGACTGTTTTGTTTTCTGTAAATTTACCCCCTTTAAATATTTCAATGGCTATTCAATGCAAATATTTCAAAAGAATTCTCACATTTCTGATCATCACATATGGTAATGAATTCAGTTTAATAGTCAATTTAAATCTTAAATTGCAAATGCAAATTGAGCAAATATTTATTATTAACTTTAGGTTGTCAATTTAATGCAAAAAGTTGAAATGTTGTATGAAATGGGTCAAAACAGTGCTATCCAATTTGTTTTAAATTCTGAATTTTAATAGGTGTTTACCTGACTCTTCAAACATTAAGTTAATGCAAATCTAGCTTAACAGATATGTCACTGTGACACAAACCACCTATAAATCAATATTGTTTAAAAAAAAAACATTTTTTTATGTTGGTTCCTTCCGAAGAGAATTGCTTTTTAAATGATGCAAACTTATTATTAAAATGCCCCCCTCGAAGAAGAGGGGGTATATTGTTTTGCTGTATGTCGGTCGGTCGGTCTGTTGGTCGGTTGGTCTGTCGGTTATAGTCTGTCAGTAGACCAGTTCGTTTCCGATCAATAACTTGTGAACAGATTGACCAATTGGCTTGATACTTCCCATGTGCATTGGCCTTTGCCAGTAGATGACCCCTATTGAAATTGGGGTCATTTGGTCAAAGGTCACTGTCACACTGGGAGTGAAAATTGTTTCCGATCAATAGCTTGTGAATGGAGGGACTGATTGGCTTGATGCATTGGCGTTGGAAAGTCGATGACCTCTAATGAAATTGGTGTCACAAGGTCAAAAGTCAAGGTCACTGTCACACTAAGTGTGAAATCGTTTCCGATTAATGACTCGTCAATGAATTGACCGATTGACTTGATATTCCACATATGCATTGGCCTTGGACAGTAGATGACCTATTTTGATATTGGGGTCACTAGTTCAAAGGTCAAGATCGCTGTGACAATACGTGTTAAATTGGTTTTCGTTCGATATTTCATCAAAGGATTGAGTGATGGGCCTTATACTTTACAGATGCATTGACCTTGAACAGTGGATAATCCCTATTGAAATTGAGGTCAATGATCAAAGTCACTGTGAAATTGAATGTGAAAACCATGTCTGATTGATAACTCTTGAGCGGATTGACCAATCAGCCTGATTCTGTGTCAACTAAAAAAAAAATTAAAGTGGCAAAGTCACACTAATATGATAAGATTAACTCTTTTTTTGTTGCAAAAAATCCTGTGTCAAGGCCCTGTTTGGGGGCATCTGTCTCTGACTGTGGAGCTCTTGTTATTATTATGATACATTTTTATTATGATGATGATGAGATGATGATGATTATGATTATTATGATGATAATGATAAATGCACTAATTAAATATTCCCAAATCATGAACAACCATCAAATTAATGAAATGCCATGTTGACCCTGAACCCCCAAGTGGGCTAGAAGGCTGGCATACAGTTTTAAATGATAAATATAATGGAATGGAGTGTGCATGGAACTTGCAGTTTTTTTAGCAGAAATGACAAGCAAGATGAGACAGATTGTAATGCGGATCTTTGTTCAGCACTTTTAAAGAAGACATAAGAGATATGATATGTCAGAGTGTCATTTGCGAAACCAAGACCATTATATCAAATCTCTGATGTCACAATTCAATGTCAAAGGTCACATATTAAGACCACACTCATGCTCTCTATCTGGAGCATTAACTTTTTGGATTTTACAATTCATTTGCAGAAGTGACAGATATTGTTTGGTTGCATGTTCTTCACATGACCTTGACACCGAGGGCAAGTTTAAGTTCAAATTGAACATCCAGCACTTTAAACATAGCATAATTTTGTTTACCATGTATAACAAATTTGTTTTAAAGGGGGACGGTACGATTTTTATATGTGTTAAATTTTAATATATTGATAAAATTATGTTTCGATGACACAAAATGGGCAATAAAAATTATACATTGAAGACGAATTTCATAAAATGCAGCAAAGACAAGTTAGCGCTGGTTAAAGCCGATGCCGACACTTTTACTCGTATTTGTAAGGAAACAAAATTGTGTCTTTGTGTCGTATGAACGAATCTGCACTAAAACTAAATTTAGATTCACATTGTACATGCATTATATATATGCTGGCGAATTCGGCTGGAAGCCATTTTCAATTTCAGATTTAAATATCTGGCTTTTTTTGCATTTTTCGACACATGTTCTTCTTAACTTTTATTTTAATTTATATTGAAATATATGTATAATAAGTTGTTCAGACATTTTATAAAAAATCATAAATATTTGACAAAATCTTATAGTCCCACTTTAAGTGACTAGCTTTCTTGTGACAGAGTGTCAATTTTAAAGAAACCGGTTAATGGTCAAGGTCACTGTGCATTTCAAGGTCAAAGATAAAATAGAAATCAACTGTAATCACATTGTCCTGAGTGTACATTGTTCTTGCTGTAAATCAGATGGATTTTAAAACTATTTTGACACAGTGTTGAGCACAAGACAAGGCCCCTAGGTCAAGGTCACAATTTAAGGTCAAAGGTGAATGTAATCAGGGTTGTCAAATTACTTGGTAAAAGTAATAAGCAAACTGAGATATTTCTTTGCTTTTGAAAACTTTGTATGATTATAAAAATAGATATAATGAGATGTGTTCGTGAGCAACCATTTAGTAAAAAATAATAATACTACTAACTTAATGATAATGTTATTTTGAAAATATGATACCATATGATATGCCCCTTTAACTCGATGAAATATGGTGTATTGGTGACAATTAATCTTCCTGAATAAAAAAGAGAGCAGTAAACAAGCATATAACAAAAGAACAAAAGTATATAGTCCTTGTCTATAATGGCCCGTTATCATCTTTTGTATCAAATATCGTAAATCTTTGATGATAACGGAGATTCTCAATAGTATAAATGTGCATAAACGATTAAATGCAAATGAATTCTGGTGCTTTTTGAACAGCTGATTTGTTCATGTGTCAGCCATTATATTTGACTGTGTGAGCAATTATATTTCTATATGGCAGCACTTTACTTGTTGTGAGTATGACATGCTCGATTATTTGATGGAATAACCTGGCTTGCCTCTGTCAATTGCTTTTCAACTTATTCTATTCAGTTGCTCATGAAAGAAGATAACAGTTGATCTGATGACATTTTGGCTGCATTGTTGCAGGTTATTCCTTACTAGATTTCTTGACACTTTTGAATGAAGATTTTCACTTACTTGTTATGTCAAGCAGTTAATTATAAAGTCTCCCGCCAAATTGTATGCCTGGTATGTTTAAACAATTTGTCATACTATAGGTAACCTTCCTGCAGTGCAAACTGCTTGAGATGCCATTAAAAATGGAGGAGGTAGTAACAGCAACCTTGGGAACCCACTCTGTTGGTGACCTTTGGTTGAACCAGGGTTAGGATTTATTGGGCATAACCTTGCTCCATTGCTAATGGCAGGTGGCAGAAATTTCCATGTGATAGAACCATAAAATGTGGAATTTGCTCTGTTTTGTGTTTTGGAGCTCATTGTCTGACTCAGGACTGGTAGACTACTAAACTGGCCTCTTCCATTGGATGGTAATTTTTTCTTTTAAAAATTGGCCAATGCAAATGTTTATTTTCGTTAATTAAATGCTTTTAAGGTGGCATTATAAATTGAGACATTGATTTTTATAATCAAGTGTTTTCTGAAGTTTTCTTGAATGGTTTTGAAATAGGAAATGTATGAGTCACGTTCAGGGAAAACCAGGGTTTATGCATGTGAGTAAAATGTCCTCAAAGATAAGCCTGTGCAGTTTGCACAGGCTAATAAGGCACTACACTTTCCGCTATTATAGAATTTTTCCTTTTAAAGGAGTCTCTTCTCTCTTCTAAATGATAATCCAATCTAGACGGAAATTAGTGTTATCCCTGATTAGCCTGTGTGGACTGCAAGGGCTGATCTGGGACAACACTGACACACATGCATTATACTTAGCCCCATTTTCCCAGAGCGAAGCTCAAATTTATTATAAGATGAATGCCGTGATTGAAATAAGCCTAGGCCACCAAGCCCTGTACTGGTAAATTTGAACCGACTTGCTCATATTCTCGGTTTTATGAAGACAAGCTTTCTCAAGAAATAATATAAGAACTTCAGGGCTTGCTTGGTCAATCTTCTTTTTTAATGGCTCAGTGGTCTAATATATCATTTAATCACATTTAAATTTTGGTTATATAATTATGCAGCTAATATGAACTTATTTAATAAATTAATCATATACTACAATGTATACTTATATGTTAAACCATTACATTAATTTACTGCATTATTGTTCCATTTTGCCCCCTTGAACCACTTTCCAAAAATATAAAATCTGTTTACAATGTGTCTGTTCTGAATAAAAATCAAGTTGACGTCATAGCAACCGTTTTGAGAAATACCTACGTCTAGCAGATGTTGCTTTCCTGCAGGAAATTGAGAACTCCTTAAAAAACACGGCATTATTATAGTGGGTTAAATCATTTTCTAGCTTATATTGCGTCAATAATAACACATAAATTTGTATTTGTGTGAATTTTATTGCTATGCTAGTTTGGATTTAATTAATTTTGTAAATTCTGAATGAATTTTTGTTGGAAATGTGGTGAGGTTGATGTGAATTAATTTTGTGCTTTTAAGATTTGTGTGAAAAGGCTTGTGTTACGTTGGGTACATGTGCATGTGAAAATTATGCTTCAAATGAGGAATTGGTTTATGAGGAATCTGGTATTTTTATGTAATAAATTGGCTTGACATTGTGGTTCTGTTTTTCTGGAGCTTTAAGGGTACTAGTTCATAGTAAGTGCACAATTGTACCTGTGATATATAGAGTTTATTATAGATTATATTCACAACATTCAGCTGCTAAAATATTTAAGGCTAAAGAATGGAAAACAATTATTATTCACTAATGATAATTTCATGACAATGCTCAAATGTTAAACATAATATAACTTTGGATAAATGCATTAGAAACACTAGTGGTAAAATTGAATCTCATCTAGAAAAATAATTCATAATGGTTGTTTTCATGTTTGACAGCCATATTGTTGAAAGTAAAAGAAAGGTGAACAATTTATTGGAGAGGTCACAAAGTAAACCTTTTGGCTTACCAAAAAACNTACTTACCATGCCAAAGTCTTAGCTTAGGTGTTTACTAATTATCATGATAAATTACATTGAACTTTTTCACGTAAGTGTGCTTCCATTTAGATGCTGTTTAATAGCATGGTATATGTGTTTGAAATCCAGTCATATCATGGGTAATTGTGGGTTAATTGCCCATTTCCCAGCTCTGTAGGATTGTGCCAATATCCTCCGAATATTTGCATTTGCTTGGGCTTGTATGTTTTGCACTTTTTACTGTTTAATTGCTAAAAATCATGTTTTGAGAATGAGAAATTTACTTTGAGGTGATGTCTGAAGTGTGTTAATGTTTGTTAAAAAGGCCAAAGTTTTGTCTGGTTTGTCAAAATGATCCCCCGGGTATTCGTAAAGTTACAAATTTGACAATCACTTTACGCACATGCATTAAACCCCCTTTTCACAAAGCGATGCTCATTCTATATAGTACATCTTCCACGTGCAAGTCTAATATACAAATGATGTACATGTATATTATTTTAGACATTAAATGATTATCACTTCCTCATATGGTGTGGTTACTTCTGTACATGAATCGAATACCTCTTTATATGATGTTGTTATTTCTTTGAATGATGTGGATACTTATTTATATGTTGAGAATACTTCTTTATATGGTGTGGTACTTCTTAATATTAAATGGTAGTGCACTGTTAATAACAACAAATCATTACATGGAGTTGTCCTAAATTTTGTCTATGCCCAATTCCCTTCAGATCTTTTGAAACTGTCATTATATCCAGCAATAAGAACCTTATATGAGGTCAGTGTGCCAATAAACCGTGATTGAAAGCCAACAAGCTGATGTATTGTGTGTATTTGTTGTGATATTACACCATGAAATTATCTAGAGTATCATTAAAAAATACACCTCACCTACTATTCGGGGTTAGATTACACTAAATCCAATTCCCTAAAGGTTCCCATTGTAAAACGTTCAAGGTTGCACACAATTTTGTGCTCTTTTTAACCAGGTTTTTAACCAGGTTTTCCGAAGGAAAAAACNTGCACTGTTATAAAAACAACAAATCATTACATGGAGTTGTCCTAAATTTTGTCTATGCCCAATTCCCTTCAGATCTTTTGAAACCGTCATTATATCCAGAAATAAGAACCTTATATGAGGTCAGTGTGCCACTAAACCGTGATGGAAAGCCAACAAGGTGATGTATTGTGTGTATTTGATGTGATATTACACCATGAAATTATCTAGAGTATCATTAAAAAATACACCTCACCTACTATTCGGGGTTAGATTACACTAAATCCAATTCCCTAAAGGTTCCCATTGTAAAACGTTCAAGGTTGCACACAATTTTGTGCTCTTTTTTTCAATGTGGAATGTTTTATGTCATATACAATATAATATAATACAAGATATAATGTAGCAACACCATAAATAACATGATTAATATTAAGAAACAAGTCTTGCTCTGAGAAAGGGGGGTTTAATGCATGTAGGTAAAGTTTCCTCCCAGATTAGCCTGTGCAGTCTACACAGGCTAATCAGGGACACTCTCCCCCTATACTGGATTTTTGCAAAGAAGAGACTTTCTGTTAACTGAAAATATCATTATAGCAGAAAGTTCCATCCCCGATTAGCCTGTGCAGACTGTACAGGCTAATCTTGGACGACACTTGACGCACATGCATTAAACCCCTTTTTCACAGAGCGTGGCCCAAATGCATGTGATATTCACAGAAGTACATTATGTTGCATGTCATATGTATTTCAACAAATCTTCATCAACATTTAAAAATTCTATTACTATTAAGGGTCAGTTTGACGAATGAGAACAAATATGCGATATAAGATGAACTTTACACATAATGAGAAGGAGAAAAAAATATACATAATTGTAACTATACAGTCAATCTTGTATTTAGAGACCACCAAAGGGAGTCACCAAAAATGGTCTCTTAATAAAATGGTCTTTAAATAAAACAAGGCCATTTGGGAGGAATGCAGATCTTCGATTAAAAATGCAGATGTATGATTATCTCCTTTTGACACAATGATTTCAACTTTTGTAATTAATGAATCTAAATGTAAATAAAAAGAATAAAACAATATTTTGCTTAAAATTTGTTTAATTAGTTTTTTTCCTTTTTCTAAAATTTACTAAATACAATGTTAATGGTTTGCACAGAAAATTTCGTTTTTTTTCCAACTCCATACTCCTTCGCGTTTTTACGTGCACTTGTACTCTTAGACAATGCCAATACCTGAAATTTTTCATTTAAGGTTAACACTTTCCGTTTTGACATTTTAATTTCTGCATGTAAGATTATGGAAATCTGACTCGATGATGGTACAAAGGGAAATAAATAATACACATTGATTGAAAACTAAAGAACCAGGCCTGATTGGAAAATTTGCAAACACACACAAACTAATTAAGCATAATTACAATTATATTTTTGTTAATGATTTTACGGATTTNGGTCAAAGGTCAAGGTCACGGTGACTCAACACACCAACACCACCACCACCGCTGCCGCCACCACCACCACCACCACAGTGGCAAAAAATGTATTCACACAATGGCTGCCACTATATATGTAACAACTGACAGCCCATATGGGGGGCATGCATGTTTTAGAAACAGCCCTTGTTTTTAAGCATGGTTTAGAAACAGCCCTTGTTTTTAAGGGACCTTTTCACAGATTTTAGCATGTATTGAAGTTTGTCTTAAAATGCTCTAAATTTGATAAATGTAAACATTGGAATTTAATAGCGCCAGTATAAAACAAGAATAAAATTAAAGAAAAAAAAAGAAATCATCAACTGCATGGGCTCGAACCACTGATCCTTGGAGTAAAAGTCTTACACATAAACCACTCGGTCATCCGTGCTGAAATACTATGAGGGGTATTTCATACTGAATTTAAGCAATCCTTGTAATGTCACAAAATATAACAATAGCAACAGAACTTCCAAATTATTCATTCGTTTAGAGTGTTTAACACTTTATAACTTTCAGGTTATAAAATCGTCAAAAGATGCATATAACACATATTTTAGAGCATTGTTAATGTTCAGTTTTACTGTTTCCTTGCAAATATCATAACTATACAACGAACATTTGCAAATCTGAAACAAGTTTTTTCAATTTTGTCTATTTTCCAAATCGTGAAAAGGTCCCTTTATATCATTTGTGTGAAGACCATTACAATATAATGAGAAGCTTTTACTTACCTATAATAAATGATTTTCCTTCACTTTCAATATGAGATAGATCGATTTGTGCAATTGAATTGATAAATGAAATGATAAATTGATTATTTTAAATGAGAACAAATGTTCAAGTGTCATTTTTATGATGTAAAAAACAACAATAATTTCCTTGTTTAAAAAAATTAAATTATGGAAAATGCCTGCCCCCAAGAATGCTTATTTATCTTTCAAATGATTAATATACTATTAATGTTATGAATAAAATTCATGGATATTAAATAAAAAAAAAATGTTATTATTGACACTGTCAATGCAAGATTGCTGATAACATTTTGTTTGTATTAAAAAATTTGGAATTGCACTGGTTTTTGTGTGTGTGAAATATTTAAGTCGTTATGGTTAAACATACTTTGAAGATTATCATAAACTTAAATGAATTGCCAGGTGCAAGGCGTGAATTGTATACATTTTTCCAGTGAGTGTATTATAAAATACAAGACACGGGCCACCCATTTGTAACATTTATTTAATGATAGCTTTTTAAACCGATGACTTCCTACAAACAATTAAAAACAATAAAGATTGTTTTAAATTTTCGTAATAATTTAATCTTATTGTGTGTTGATCGAATTCTCCTTCTTTATGTTTAATGTAAAATTTGTGCATTTATATTTGTGTGGCTTAAACATTTTTAACTGCATTTTCATTTTGTATTTTGATCAAAATCCTTAAATTCATTGTATCTTTTTACAAAGATCAACATGGCCTATAATACCATAGATAACAATTAATTTGAACGTCTCTAATCTGAAGTCTTATACAAAATAATTATATTGTAATAACTATGTCCAAAAAAAATAAGAAATTTTGGATATTCTTATGAATATTTGAATTTGAGTCACACTGGATTTTGTCCCAGTTATAAATTTATGCAAATAAAATATAATACATATTTATGTTGCACCATGCTGGAAGGATTTTAATGCTGTAAGAAGAAATTATAAAGTGCCCTTTAATGCATTAAAAACAAATAAAATCCAGTAAATGTTTGACAGAGTGAAAACTGTGTGGGCAGACGTCAATTGACGTCACTTAAATGTTCTAGACTTTAGAATTTCGTCTTTGGCACTCAAACCATAAATATGGGCCAACATTTTTAATATCAAATTGCACAGATTTTTACCAATTAAGCAATTGAAACAATCAAGTGCCTGAGTACTTAAATCACACTTTTCCTGGCGTTGTATCATGGAACTGTTACCAGCTTTATTGATCATGCAATGAAAAGTCTCTTGGCTGCATGAGTTTAAAATCATAATCACTGTTAAGGAGTTAATAATTGAAAATTGTATGCTTTAGCAAAAAAAGCATGGGCACTTTATACTTAATAACTTGATGGCTCATTATTCATGATGTCTGTTATTGAGCAAATATTAAAAAAGTCATGAAATTTATGGTGCCACTAAATAATGTTAAAAAACAACATGCTTGTGGGGAGTTTTTTGTAATTATCTTGCGTTTGCGTCAACGGTCAACATTTTCCTTATTTGTGAACACTCCTAAATCCACATTTATTGCCCAATTTTGTAAAACATTGCTAGAACATTATTTATTTATTTTGTCCCAATGATATCTCGGCCGATTTTGAATTTGGGTCGAAAATTATGTCAGAATTTAAAGTTAAAGAAAAGCTTGTTATATTTTTTGTCCAATCAATTGCTTTAAATGATGTCTCGGCTGAGTTTGAAAATGGTTCCCCTCCATCCACTAGGGTGCAGGGTAATTATTTTATATGGCGAAAGAGAAACCTTGTGAACACAAATGAAATCTTTTTTTCCAATCTTAACCTGAACATTTTGTCACAGCCAAGTTCAAAAATAGTTGTAGGTAAAACAGTAGGTCAGATTGCCACATATTTCAATACACCAATATCACAGAAGCCAACATACCTATCTGAATTTTTTAATGATGTTATTGTAAACAAATGTCATTTTCTTTTGGCCATATGGCAATTTTGTTTTGTGTACATTTACCCCCTTTAACTATTTTAATGGCTAATCAATCCAAATATTTCAAAAGAATTCTCAAATTTCTTATCATCACATATGGCAATCAATGCCTGTTTTATAGTCAGTTTAAATCTTAAAATGCAAATGCAATTGTAAGCAAATATTTATTACTAACTTTTGATTGTCAATTTAATGCAAAAAGTTGAAATGTTGTATGAAATGGGTCAAACAGTGCTATCCAATTTGTTGAATTTCTGAATTTTAATAAGTGCACCTAATTCTTAAAGCATTAAGTTATTGCAAATCTAGGTTAACAGATAAGTCACTGTGACACAAACCACCTATTATATCAACATTGTTCTTTCTGAAGAGGATGGCTTTTTTAATGATGCAAGCTATTATTATTATTATTTTTATGAGCTCGTCTGTTTTCGAAGAAAATTGAGGTATTGTCATTGAGCCCTCTCGTCTTCCGCGTCGTCCGAAAACTTTAACATTGGCCATAACTTTTTCAATATTAAATTAGTGTTTTATCCAGGCCGTTTTAGCGTGGCGCAGCGCCACGCCCCTTTTTTGTAGCGCCTCGCTGCCCCTTTCAAAGCCAATCAGCGCCACACTGCCCTTTTCAAAGGCCGCCGCCCTGCCCTTTCATGAGCACCCGCTGTTTTCCGCCGTGCGCGACCTTATTGATAACATCTTAATTGCCTCTTAACCAAGCTTCTAAGCCGACTATTATCAGCGAAGATTCGCGCGGTTGTGAATTAGTCATGCATGAATAACCATGTGTCAATATCAATCGATAAATTCAGTGGCTTTGTTACACTAATCGGTCCGTAATGTGTATTCCTCCACGATACAATCCTGCACAGTTACTTTGGAGACTTGATGAAAACCTCGATGATATTCACGTGGAAATTGTGCATTTCATGCATAATTCAGTTATATCAAAACATTTATTTTTAAGCGTAATTAAATTTAAAAAAAAAACCCAGTTGTATCTGTATCGGTATCGTCTTTAAGATGATTAATTATTGAAAGAATTACTGTTACGTATACTAATTAAACAAAATGCGAATCGCGTATTAGCGGACATATTATACGATTTTAAAGTGCTATGCGCACCTGTCGCTTACATCATTTTAACAAGATGGCGGACTATACATTAAAAAATAAATTGTGACTCGGCAAAAATGGCAAATAACGATCGAATTAACGATGGAATTCATACATTTAGAAAGGGATTGATGAAATGCCTCTGATAATCGACGATGCATAACACGTTTTAGATACCAACAACATATTTATTAGTAATCTTATCAGTGGATGTATGTCACGTACACGAGTGTTTGTAAATTGT